>VWYI01028868.1:3762-15420 GCA_013399455.1 Anthoscopus minutus
CTGCTGAGGGATGGATGTGCAGGGATTGCCCATGAATGATGGAGATCTTGAGAGGGATGGAGGCACAGGGATTGCCCAGGAATGAGGGGGATCTCCAGAGGGATGGAGGCACAGGGATTGCCCAGGAATGATGGAGATCTCTGGGGGTTTGTGCTTGCTGTGGGATCAGTTAAATTGAGTTTCCCTGGTTTGGGCATGTGGGGCAGTGGGAGCAGCTGAGAATCCCAGGGGAGATCAGGTTGGGAAAGAATTCCCACTCCAATTCCAACCTCATCTCCCAAGCCATGGACACCTGCAGGGGTGGGGACTCCAAACCTGCCTGGGCAATTCCAAGGCCTGTCCACCTTTTCCATGGAGAAATTCCTGCTGATGTCCAGCCTGCCCTGAAGTCCTCCCATGCCAGGGAGCCACACCCTGCTCCCCTTGAGGGCTCTGCTGTTTTTGGGAACTGTGGGCAGCATCCAGGCCCATCCATCCCTGACCTCTCTCCTGTCCCATTTGCAGATGACCCAGCAGATGGCTGGGATGAACTTCTATGGAGCCAATGGGATGATGGGCTATGGACAGTCCATGGGAGGAGGAGGAGGAGGAGGAGCCCAGGGCAGCAATCCCTCCCTCAGCTCCCCGCTGTGGAAATGAGCCCTCACTCGCACGTGACCATTTCTGCCTTTGTTCTGTTCTCCAAACCTGCTCCATGAGACATTCAGGGTTTTTTGCTTTCAGGTTGGAGGGACCTAGGCCCTAACCTGAAAATTTTTTTTTTGGGGTTTGTTTTTTTTTTTTTCCCATCCCTGGAGCTCCATCTCTGCCTTTCCACTGTCACAGCCACGGGGACAGCTCGGTGGCCCGGCCGCCGGCGCCGCGTGCTCGGCACAGTCAATGCACACGGGGAGGGAGGAGATCCCTCCCTGCACAAAGCTCCACCAGAGCTCCTGGGTAGCACTTGATGCCCTGCTGGGCACCTGGGCACAGGTGGGACTGGGAAATCTGGGATTTCTCACTCAGTGTTAGCGGATTTTTATTTTATTTTATTTTTTTTTTTTTTGGCGGGGAGGGAAAAGGGGTGTGGGGAACGTGGTTTGGTGCTGAGGATCTGGATTTAAGCCGAGCCCAGGGGCAAGCAAGCCTTGCTACCTCCTCCTTCCTGTGGAGCTCTCCCTGCTCCCACCTTCCTTGGAACCAAAGTCCTTGGGAAAAGCCCTCTCCCAGCCCCCCTGAGCAAGCAGGAATCTCGCCCGGAGTGGGGGCAAAGCCGATGGAATGTGAAAAACTTGCACTGCAGAGTGAATTTTCTTGGCTGGTGTTGGGATTTGATGGCATTTCACTTTTTAACAATCTAACCAGAGTTAATTCTCTGAGGCCCAGAGCCCTGTGCAAGTTTTCTTACACTTTTAAAAAAATGACTCTGACATCCTAATTTATACTTTTTTCATATTTGTTTTTTTTTTCTTTCTGTTTTTGTTCGGTTCTTGTTGTCGTTGTTCCTGTGTAAAATCCTGGTTCTCCCCTTTCCTGGCTCGCTTGGGACATTTTAATCTTAGGCAGATTTCTTTTCTCATCTCCAGTAGAACCCAAAACTGCTTCAGAAGTCAGCTAGAAGTCGGACTTGTGGTCTGCTCTCTCCTGTGGATATGTAAATTCCCAAATAAAATATTGCAGTGGACTCCTCTGGTGCTGGTGGTCACTCCAGGTGTGGGAATTTTGGGAGTTTCATCCCAGAAATCAGCCCAAATTCCCTTTAGTTTGGGCTCTGTCCCAAATGCCAGGGAGCACAGCCAGGCCTGGAAGAATCCAAAGCTGACACTTTTATATACAAACCCCTCAGCTTTGGGATGGGGGGAGGAAGGTGGAGCAGAATTCCTGCATTCAATTCTTTAATTCCAGCTTTGGTTCCATTATTTCAACTGTTTTAAACTTTGCTTTAACAGGACTTGTCCAAAAATGTGAAGGAGCAGGGAAAACCAGAGAATTGTGGAATTCCAGAATGGTTTGGGTCCCATTCCACCCCTTGGCCCTTTCCCAATCCCAGGTTTCTCCAAGCTGGCATTCCAGGGATGGAGCAGCCACAGCTTCCCTGGGAATTCCATCCCAGCCTCACAGGGAGGAATTTCATCCCAAATTTTGGAATTTCATCCCAAAATCCCACCCAACCCTGCCACTTGCCCCTTCTCCTGCCCCTCCATTGGGAAAAGCTCCCTCCCCATTTTTCTTGGGAAGCTGGAGGGGATTTGGGAACCAGGGAGGTTTGGGAATACTTGTGGGGATCTTTTCATTATGGGATTTCTTTCCTGCTTTTTCCAGGTTTTATCCCAGAATATCCATGAGGGGGTTGTGGGATGATTTTTATTTATTTTTTTGGGGGGGTGGGCAAAGAAAACTCAAACACAGGAAAAAGTTTTCAAGCTGGCTTTAATCATCTCCACTTGCTGCCCCAATACTGTACATGCAAAGCCAATTAAAAGGTGAATAATTCAGCTTTTCCTCCCCCTTTTTGTTTGTTTGTTTGGTTTTTTTTTTCTGGAGTGGGGGGAAGGAAAACGTCAGGAATATTTTACAAAACAACGTGCGCCCTCAGAGCCGTCGGTCCCGCAGGTAGAAACCACAAAAATACAAGAGTTTGACATTTAAGAAAGGACCACACACATAGAAAACGGGACAGGACACAGGTAGAAAATTCCATTTGCTCGTTTTTTGAAATATTCCCACTTTCCTGTAGCCGTCCCAAACCCATCCCCTTCTCTTGGATGTGGGACTGGGGCTCCAAGGATGCTCCAGTTCCGCCCTTCCCGCTGATTTTTTGGGGAGGGTGGAGTTGTGGAATGGGAGGAATCTGGCATTAAACCAAGTTTAGCACAGGCTGGGAGGGGTGGGAGTCGCTGTTCCCATCCCAGCTCCCAGAAATCCGAAAATATCCAAGGAAAGTTTTCCCCTGGTTCTCCTTTTCCCCCTCCCCTCAGGTGTCACCTTCTCATTTAGTGACAATTAACTCAACTCTCATTTAGTGACAATTAACTCTTGGTTAATTCAGCTCTGACACTTCCCTGCCTCTCTTGGTGAACCCTTTGCAAATTTTGGGGGGGTTTGAGGCTGGAAAATGTGAGGGATTTTGGGGTTCTTGTGGGGTTTTGCACTTTTCCCCCACCCCATTCCTCCTTTCAGCCTCAGCTTCCAAGGGTTTGGAATTTCTGGCAGAGCTCTGGGAGCATCTCCTTGCTTTTAATCCCTTATCATTCCCACCCTTTTATTCCCTTTGATTTAATTTTTAATGGACCCAGACCAGCCTGGAATGCCACAATTCCCTTTTATTCCCCCTCAAACTCTTTAAAGGGAAGCTGGGTTCAAAGAGTCCTTATTTATGGATAAAACCCCTCCATTTGCAATGGAAATCCACAATTTTGGGGTGGGATAAACATTCCCAAACTTCACTTTGCCCACTCCTAAAAATCCTTCAGGACTTTCCCCCCCACGCCTTGATTTTATTTCCCTGGTGCTGCTGCCAGCCCAAATCCCCAACTTTGCTTTCCCCAGAGCTGCTTTTGGGTGTAAACTTGAGGGATTAATGACAGATTCCAGAGTCCTGGATCATCCTGAACATTCCAGGTGCTCGTTCCTGGGATGAATTCCGAGCTGGGGAGGAGGAGGAGGAGGAGGAGGATGGGATGGGGGAAGATTCTCTCCTTTCATGAAAAAGATCAAAGCCCTTTAAGAAAACAAGGCCACCAACTTCAAAGTGCTCTGAACATTCAGGGGCTCTCCCAGAGGCCCTCGGGATTGGGAATTCCTTCGGGAGATTCCCTGTGGCAGGAGAAAATTCCCTTCTGAGCCAGAGGGAGCTGGGATCCTGCAGGGAATTGGGATCAGCATTCCACACCTGTCCTCCCAAAGGAGGCTCAGCCCTGGCCCTGCTCCAGGGGCTCCGTGTCCATCCAGGAGCTCTGGAGAGGAATTTGTGCCCCTCCAAGGGCTTTGGAGAGGGATTTGTGCCCGTCCAAGGGCTCTGGAGAGGGATTTGTGCCCCTCCAAGGGCTCTGGAGAGGGATTTGTGCCCCTCCAAGGGCTTTGGAGAGGGATTTGTGCCCGTCCAAGGGCTCTGGAGAGGGATTTGTGCCCGTCCAAGGGCTCTGGAGAGGGATTTGTGCCCGTCCAAGGGCTTTGGAGAGGGATTTGTGCCCGTCCAAGGGCTTTGGAGAGGGATTTGTGCCCGTCCAAGGGCTTTGGAGAGGGATTTGTGCCCGTCCAAGGGCTTTGGAGAGGGATTTGTGCCCGTCCAAGGGCTTTGGAGAGGGATTTGTGCCCGTCCAAGGGCTTTGGAGAGGGATTTGTGCCCGTCCAAGGGCTTTGGAGAGGGATTTGTGCCCGTCCAAGGGCTTTGGAGAGGGATTTGTGCCCGTCCAAGGGCTTTGGAGAGGGATTTGTGCCCGTCCAAGGGCTTTGGAGAGGGATTTGTGCCCGTCCAAGGGCTTTGGAGAGGGATTTGTGCCCGTCCAAGGGCTTTGGAGAGGGATTTGTGCCCGTCCAAGGGCTTTGGAGAGGGATTTGTGCCCGTCCAAGGGCTTTGGAGAGGGATTTGTGCCCGTCCAAGGGCTTTGGAGAGGGATTTGTGCCCGTCCAAGGGCTTTGGAGAGGGATTTGTGCCCGTCCAAGGGCTTTGGAGAGGGATTTGTGCCCGTCCAAGGGCTTTGGAGAGGGATTTGTGCCCGTCCAAGGGCTTTGGAGAGGGATTTGTGCCCATCCAGGAACTTTGGAAAGGAATTTGTGCCCATCCAGGAGCTCTGGAGAGGAATTTGTGCCCATCCAAGGGCTTTGGAGAGGGATTTGTGCCCTTCCAGGAGCTTTGGAAAGGGATTTGTGCCCTTCCAGGAGCTTTGGAAGGGGATTTGTGCCCCTCCAAAGGCTCTGGAAAGGGATTTGTGCCCATCCAGGAGCTCTGGAGAGGGATTTGTGTCTTTCCAAAGGCTCTGGAAAGGGATTTGTGCCCATCCAGGAGCTCTGGAGAGGAATTTGTGCCCTTCCAAGGGCTTTGGAAAGGGATTTGTGCCCATCCAGGAGCTTTGGAAAGGGATTTGTGTCTTTCCAAAGGCTCTGGAAGGGGTTTTGTGCCCCTCCAAGAATGGGAGCAGTGCTGGATTTTGGAATCGAGCCCCTCACCCACCCCTGGGAGGGTTTTGGGGGCCTCAGGGCAGCCCTGGAGGGGCTGCTGGACAGGGAAGATGGAAAAGGGGCACAGGGATCCCTCTGGAAAATCCCTCCAGCCCCAGGATTCCCTTGCCTTGGGCTCAAATCCCAAAGGGAGCGGGGCTGGGATTCGCCCACCCCGATCATGGATTGCTTTTCATTCCACAGGGAAGCAAAAAAACAAAAAACCCCAAACCAACCTGGGTGTGGCCGAGTGCACAAGCTCTGGGTCCTAAAGGAATGGAAAAAGTGGGAAAGGGAAGGATCCAAGGAAAAGGAAAGGATGAGGTATAGCAACAACCAGAGCTGCAGCCGGGCACTGCAGCTCCAGGCCCCCAGGAGCACCGGGATCTCCTGGATTCTCCTGGATTCTCCTGGATTCTCCTGGATTCTCCCGGATTCTCCCGGATTCTCCCGGATTCCTGGAGTCCATCCCGATCTTCCTGAGGGATGCTCAGGAGTCCCACAACGTGGAGGTTCCTCAGACACCCAGACCAACACTTGGATGCTTTTCTTGAGTCTTTTTAAACCCGAAATCTTCCTCAGGTGAGCGGGATTATCCCACCTGGTCACGGAGTGACCTCCAAAATTCCAACCCTGTGATTTGGGATGCTTTTTGTTGTTGTTGTTGGGGTTTTTTTTCCCCCCCTAAAAATTCTTCCCTGCAGCTTTTGAACTCCTAAAAGTGATTTTCATACCTTGAACCAACCAGCCAAGGATTGGGAGGGGTTTCTCCATGAAAAAGAAATCCTGCCCTGTCCCTGGAAGTGTCCCAGGATGGGGCTCGGAGCAGCCTCTGAGGGGCTGGAATTCCATGGATTTTAAGGTCTTTCCCACCCAAACCTGCCTGGGATCCTGTGGAGCAGAGGGAAGGCTTCCAGTTGGAACAGCTTTGCTACAAAAACACTGGAAAAGGCCGTGCTGCCCTTGGCACAGCGGGATGCAAACCCTGCTGTTCCTGCAGGGAATTCTCCAGATCCATCTGCAGCCGTGAAATCCCAAGGGAAAGCAGGGAGAGCTCTTCCCATCCATGAGGAAAACCACATTTAGGTTGGATTCAGCCTGGCCACTATTCCTTGATCTGCACAATTCTGTTCTTTTCCAAACCTTCCAGAGGTTCCCACATCCAGGCATTTCCCATCCAGCCAGAAAGAAGCGTCTGAATCAACTGGAAGAAAAATTTTTCCACCTAGGAAAACATCCCTGGTGCAATTTTTTAGGGATTCTGAGGGAAAAAAAAATCATTCCTGCCCTGCTGGGGTTTGTGAGTCCAGGTAGGAATTGTGGAATCCAGGCTGGATTTCCCAAGTTGTGGTGTCAGGCAGTGAGCAGAAGAGATTCCCTGTCAGCCAAGGGAATCCTGATCCCATTCCTGAGGAATTCCTGGTCTGTTTGGAACTAGGAGCTCCCAGCTCCTGGAGGAAAGGTTGGCAGAGCTGGGAAAGGTGGAGGGAATTTTTTCCCCCCCCTCTCTGGGGCTCTGTGGCAGTAGGTTCAGGGAATTGCTGCTGTATCCCACTGGATTTCAGGAAAACTCCATCCAAACCTCCTCTCCCAGGTTTTCAGCGTGCCCTGATGGTGATGAAACAGGAGCTGGGTTCTGGCTGATCCAAATCCCTTGGAAATTTTCACTGGACTTTGGCAAATCTGGCCCATTCCAGGCTGGTGGAACAGCAGGGATAACTCAGGCCTGGGATCTTGGGAGTATTTTCTGTGCTTTGTGTGAATTTTGTCAGCTTTTAGGGGATGTTTCAGCATCATTCCAAGGTTTTGTTTTGTTTTTTGTCAAATCCATCCTCGTGATTCTGGCTGGGGGTTTGGATTTCAGCTCTGGCAGTGTCAGGTGGGGGCTGCTTCTCTCTGCTGGGGGCTGGGTGTCAAATGGGCTGAAAAACTGATTTAATTCCATACGAATTCCTCTTTCCAGGAAAAAAAAAAAAACCAAACCAACAAATCTCTGGCAAATCCGGTGATTTGGGTTTCTTTCCTTGATAGAAAACAGAGAAAATCATCAAACTCAAAATTCCTTCCAGGGGAATTTTGCAAATCATATTGCACATCAAAAAAAAAAATGCCCTTTGCGAGAAAATATTCCCCCAGAAAAAAAACCCAAAAAAACCCAATTTTGGAGCGCAGGGATTTATCCTGGAGTGGAGTTCATTTCCTCAGGAGCTGGCCCAGGGCTCAGTTTGGCATTTCTGGGTGTCCCAGCTGCGTTTTTCTCGCTGTTTGAGGAAGGAAAAGATCTGACACGAGGCCCTGGGGGTTGAGAAAGGAGGAGCTGATGTCGCAACCCCGATGCGGCTCAAGCCCGGCGCTTCCCCCGCTGGGTCATTCCTGCTGGGAAATGCGGGACTGGAAGGGAAGGAGGGAAAGTTTTCCTGGCTTTGGGCGCAATCCGTGCTGTTCCCACTTTTCCAGGAGCAGGAGGAGCCCCTCCTATGGAGAAGCCACCCCCGGCTCATCCTCGCTGACCCACCAGCCAAAATCTTGGCGTTTTCCTCCTTCCCAGGTGGAATTTCACCGGGATTTTTTTCCAGCAGAAAAGCGGGGGATGCTCGTGTCGGGAGCTCGTGGTGGTCGCGTTCCGCTGCTCATCGCCCGCGCCTGCCGTGGGATGTTCCTGGAGCAGGGAAGCGCAGCCGGGGGAATGCGGGAATGCGGGTGGGAAGCTGCGCCCACGCCAGGAGCAGAACGTCCCTGCTCAGTTCCCTGCTCTGCCCACGCTTCTGCTCCGCCTGGGACAATCCCACCGCGGCACATTCGGAGTTTGCCCCGTCAGAATTGAGTTGGTGAAGCCAGAGGGAAGCGAGGAGGAGCGGAAAGGTTTTTGGTTTGGTGGTTTGTTTTTTTTTTTTGACTTTCGGGATGTTTTTCCCTGATGGAGAATCCAAAATCCGGCACGGGCTCGGCCAGGTGGGGCCTCTGGTGGAATTGTGGTTGCCGTGATTCCGTCGGCTCCAGGGAATTGCTCCGTGCTCGGGAGGGAACATCGAGTCCCAGCCGCTGTTTGTTCCTGTCTCAGCACTCGGGGCACCGAGCTCGTCCCCCAAAACCACCGGAGGTTCAGGGCATCCCACATTCCCGGAGGTCTCCATCCAGGAATCACAGCCCACACTCCAAGCAGCAGAGGAGGGAAAAGATGAACTTTTCCCCATCCCAGCTCAGCAGGATCCGGCCAATTCCCGTCTTGGAATTGCCTTGGGGTTGGCAAAGCCACGGCAGCAGCTCCGAGTCCCCGTCACGACAGCGCTTGTGGCAGTGCAGGGTGACAGCCACGGGTTTGGGGTCGTGGAACCCCAAGTGTGGGTTCTTAGATCCCAAAGTTTGAGTTTGTAGGCTCCCAGGTTTCTGGGATTTGTGGACCCCAAGACCCCAAGGTTTGGGGCTGTGGAACTTTGGGGTTATGGAACCCCAGGTTTGGGTTTGTGGACGCCAGGGTTTGGATTCATGATCCCCCAAATCTGGATCTGTGAGCCCCCAAGTTTGGGCCTCCAGATTTGAGTTGGTAGAACCCCAGATTTGGGGTTATGGAACACCAAGTTTGGGGGTTTGGGGCCCCCAGATTTGGAGTTCTGCAACCCCAGATTTGGGGCTGTGAACCCCAAGGTCTGGATTTGTGAACCCTTCGGTTTGGGTTTGTGGACTCCTGGAACTGGATTTATGATTTCCCCAGATTTGGATTTGTGGACCCCAGATTTGGGGTTGAGGACTCCCAGGTTTGGTTTTATGGACCCCCAGGTTTGGGGTTGGGTTTGTGGAGGGAACAGCTTCATCCCAAGTCTTTTCCTTCAGCTTTGGGTTTGTTCCCAAACTGAGCTGAGCCGGTTCTTCATTCCCGGCGCCACCAGGAGAGGCCCCGGCGGGTTTGTTGTGCTCTGTGCATCGTGGAATTCCGTGTTTTGCCAAGAAATAATCCTAGAAAAACCCCAGCCGTGCTGTGGGGTGCTTTGTGGTGAAGACTGAAGGTCAGAGCCAGCCCCATGAAACTCCCCATGAACCTCTTGTCCTCTTCCAGTCTCCTCATCTTTTGGTGTGTCGGGATTTTTGTTCCTTCTCTCTCGGGAACTGATCCTTCAGGACAGTCATTGGATTTAGGAATATTTGATGAAGAAACCAAGAGTTTCTAGTGGTGTCTCCCCTGAGTAATTTCAGCAAATTTCAATAGGCACCTTCAAAAAAAGCTTCCGTAATTCCCGGGTTTGCTACAAGAACTGGATCCCTCGGAGGGAACCAAAATGCTGCTTGGAAAAACAAACAAAACGAACAAAAAAAACCCCAAAAACGCTCATCCCGCTAAGGAACTCCCGCTCCTTTGTCTGTCCCCCCGATTCCAGAGCTGCTTTTGAGATGTTCCCCTGCAGAGAACCAGGGTTGGGTTCCGCTCCTGCTTGGAATTCAAGTATCCAGGAGGGCATCCCAGCTCTCCAAAGGGTCCCAACCCCAAGGAGGATGTTCCAGATCTCGGGGGGAGCGTGCTGGAGCCCGGGAAGGAAATCCCAGAGCCCGGGAAGGAAATCCCAGAGCCCGGGAATGGAATCCCAGAGCCCGGGAATGGAATCCCAGAGCCCGGGAATGGAATCCCAGAGCCCGGGAAGGGAATCCCAGAGCCCGGGAATGGAATCCCAGAGCCCGGGAATGGAATCCCAGAGCCCGGGAAGAGAATCCCGACCTCTGAGGAGGGAATCACAGCCTTTAAGGACAGCATCCTACTCCAAGGAGGATATTCCAGACTCCAAGAAGGGTATCCCAACCCCTGAGGAGGGAATCCCAACCTCAAGGAGAGCATTCCAAACCTCGAGGAGAGCGTCCCAACCTCAAGCAGGGCTTCCCAGACCCCGAGGAGGACATCAGAGATCCGAGGAGAGCATTCCAAACCTCGAGGAGAGCGTCCCAACCTCAAGCAGGGCTTCCCAGACCCCGAGGAGGACATCAGAGATCCGAGGAGAGCATTCCAGACCTCGAGGAGAGCATCCCAAGCCTCCAGCTGGGACGGAAGGGGCTGGGAGGCAGCTGATCCGCCAGGATCCCGGTATTCCCGCTCCGTTGAGTGTCGCCTCCCGCGAGGCATTCCCAGAGTTTGTCCTTTGGGTCTGGTTTTGGCCGGACATGAGCGGGTGGGACACGAGGAGAAGCCGAGAGGAGGAGGCGAGTGCCCCTTTCCCTGTCCCCTCTTGCTTTGGCAATGGTCACAGGCTACATGCTCCCGGGAAAACCAAAAAAAAAAAAGGAAAAATTTGGGGGAAAAAACCAAAAAAAAAAAAAAAAAAGGCAGGGAAATGGCCACCAAAAGTGCTGGGAAAGCGACCAAACGGGATGAGACTGGCAGATGTTCCTGGTCCATCCGGAGTTCTCTTGGATATTGCAGTGAGTGTGTTGTTAGCACGTGGCAAAGCTACATAAGAGAAGATGCTACATTCCTTGGAAAACAAAAACAGTGCTGAGTTGGGTTTGTTCTGAGTTCGGCGGGGTTTTCCCCTCGGAAAGCCACATTTTCCTCGGAGGCAGGGAAAGGGAATGGGAGGAGAAAGGAACCTCGTCCTCAGCCAGACTGGGCTGCTCCCAGCAGGGTCAGGAGAGAATCTGGGAGCTTCCAGGACGAGGTCTGGGAACAGTCTGGGATCGTTGGCAGTCGCAGCCCTCGGAGGGAATTTTCATCTCTCCTTCCCCTTTGCCTCACACCCGGCCCTCGCTCCCTCTCCCTTCCCGGGAGGGCGCCCAGGGCAGATTTTTTTTTAGGGGGGAGCGGGGCGGGGGAAGGAGAATTGAAAATTAAAAAATTAAAAGGGAAAAAAAATAAAGAAAAAAAGAAAATAAAAATATTTACAGCTCTCCATCCACGACCAGTTCTGCAAGGTCTCCTTGGATGTCTCCTTCCCAATCCCAGCCCCTAGGGGCAGGAGGGGCTGGTGGAGCTCTCCAGGGAGGACTGGGAGAGGCGGCGGGTCAGGGGTCCGATGCTGGAGTCGGCCAGGGAGGAGGTTGGGAAGAGTTTGTACCAGCCCGAGACGGCGCTGGAGAGATCCAGCTCCTCCAGGATGATCTGGGCCATCCCCATGAAGCACTTGTGGTCCATGCGCCCGTAATCGCCCCAGACGATCACCTGCGGGCAGGGAAGGGCTGCTGGAGCCGGGAATTCCAGGGAAAGGGTGCCCAGATGGGAACAGCCGGCTGTGGTCGGGGTTGGGAAGGTCTGAGGGATGCAGGAAGGGCTCTGGGGATGCTCTGGCCTTGCTCCCCTCACCCTGTGAGGGTGCGGAGGTCCTGGCACAGAACTCCAGATCCCAAAGAGGGCATCCCATCCTTGAGGAGAGCATCCCAACCTCCAGGGGAGCATCCCAAACTCCAGGAGAGCATCCCAAACTCCAGGAGAGCATCCCAAACTCCAGGGGAGCATCCCAACCTCCAGGGGAGCATCCCAAATTCAAGGAGAGCATCCCAAACTCAAGGAGAGCATCCCAAACTCCAGGAGAGCATCCCAAA
>VWYI01028869.1:0-30494 GCA_013399455.1 Anthoscopus minutus
TCCACCAGCCCGGGACTTTCTGCTCATCCTTGGCATTTCCAGCAAGGTGTTTTTCCTCAGAGCCCTGCAGGAGCTCCNCACAGTGGGGATTTTCAGGGTCTCAGCCTCTGTCCAAGTGACCATCGTGAGGCAGATGAGGGAAACTTCGGAGCGTCTCTTACAACAGCCTCTCCTCCACTTTTCCCGTCTCGGCCGAGACGAGGTCCCTGCTCTGTTCTGTTGTTAATACTGTAGTTATTGTTGTTGGTTTACCTTATTATACATATTAGTAAAGAACTGTTATTGCTATTCTCATATCTCTGCCTGAGAGCCCCTTGTTTTCAAAATATAATAATTCAGAGGGAAAGGGGGAGGCTTAAATTTTTGTTCTTTTTCTTTTTTTCAATTCAAGGGAGGTTCCTGCCTTCCTTAAAAGATACCTGTCTTCCAAACTGGGACAGGTGCTACTCAGAAAAGTCTTCTGGTTTTCAGAAACTGTCAGAAGCAGAGGGAGTGAAGGTCATATATAGTTTTGATGACCGTCATCATCATCCTTCTATGGCTACAAGGATATTTTTATTTGTATATGCTCCACTTTTTTCTCTACTCTATGCCAAGTTTTACTCCTCAAAAAGCCATTTAATTTTCATTTAATTGGCACATGCTGCCAATACATGAAGCTAAGGAAGAACATAAAATTAATTACTTCTTCCTTTTTAGTCAGCAGGGCAGTAACAGAACTTGCTCAATTTTGAGTTTTTCAGACATATCATGATTGAGATAGAGTTGACTGTAAGACAATAAAGTGCAATGGAGGAATTGGTTTAATGCAGAATTTTCAAGTCCAGCAACTCCTATTTTGCTTCCCAGCCTTGCTGTTGATCAACACCCTGCTATGCTTGGAACATTATACCCTGTTGCTTGTACTAGCACTTGTTCACCCTGCAGCATTATTTTTTCCCTGTTTAGCAGGCAATTGCACCCAGCTTTTCAGAGCACGACAGAGCAAAGTGATTTTGTTCTTGAAATCTGTCGATAAACAAGCTAGTTTGAAGGAATTAATCCTACTCCTATGAACCTACCACCCTCCATGATTCCATTTCGCCTTTCCACGCACCCTGGACAACTGCAGCAGGTGATTTTGGCACTGTGCAGCTATATTCATTGGGAGCATTGCTGTGCCATGAAGGTGTCCTTGGACTTCCACTACTAGAAGAATAACATCAAGAGTGAGCTCCAAATACTTTACATAGATTTGGTGAGACCTTTAGTGGAGTGGACTGACTCCGGGTGCAGGCAGACTGCCCTTCCTTCCATTTCTATTTACATGTCAGTGTCCCTTTTATCACACACTGACTCCAGAGCCAGTGTGTGCATAGTAGATAATCTAGTTGTGAGAGAGTATTATATTTGTAACAAGTATGTGATGGGAGGGCAAAAGGTCAAATACATAAGTCTGGCGTAATTTGCAACGGAAAATGATCCAAACTTCAAAGCTCGCATTTAGCAGAACCTCTAGAAATTAACTTTGGCAGTAAGTTGTTTTATTAGAGTAATCAGTGTGAGACTGAATGGCAGTAATAATAATGTTAGCTGTGTGAATTTAAAATCAGGTAGTAATGACTTATTTGCAGGAAGACTTAATGCCTAATACTTCAATTCACTCTCATCAAAAAATGAGATAATTATCCCTAATTCTCTCCTCTGTTGCCATGATTTTTTTTATTGTGTAGAGACTGTGTATTCTTAAAGCAAGTAATTTTTAAGTACTAATGAGACCACATATGACAGTTTCCATGACAGTCTAATCGAACATTAGCTTTTAAATCAGAAATATGAAATAATTTAGACTATTTATTTTAATTTCTTGTATGTTAATTAATCAAATACCTTTCCCAAGATAGTGATTATTTTACTCAATATTCATCTTTCATGTATGCGCACACATCCATACAGAATCACTTTTTAATAAACTTCTCATATTAATAACATCAGAGTAAAAAAGAACCCAGGTTTATCAAGCAATATTATTTTAGCCTGAGCATTTAGTTCCCCATTTCCACAAAATAGTAATTACTTCGTAAATTATTACTATCTTCTAGTTATTATATTATATTATGTGTAACCTTTGACATTTAAATACTTTTAAAACATAATTATTAAAGATAAGAAATTTTGCTTTCTTAATAAGCCTAATATATATTAATTAATTATTCTTCATTGTTTTTAGTTCTGAAGTTGACTCCTGTAAAGATATTGCATACTGCAATGATAAGCATGTAGCATAAAATTGGGGCAAAAGCCATTAGTTAAAGAACATTACATATTCTACTGTTAATACTGTGAATTTACTGTTGCTGTATATGTTTTTTAAGGAGGGATTGAATTTATCACTGTTATCAAATGATGCAGATTAAAAAAAATAAAGCAAAAAGGTTTATGTGAAAAAAATTTAATTCTGTTGACTGCTTGAGGCAAACTTCCTCATATAAGGTCCTGATCTTACATCATATCTTTTTCATAGCTAATTCATCTGGCACAGCTGAACTTGCATCATCATGGGGTCTGGCATTGGAGAAGTTGAAATGATACAGGAAAAAAACAGCCTTCTTTTGCTACAACAGTTGCAAGAATATCCTTCATAAGTGAGAACATTGAAACAACATAATTCTGTGAAGGAAAATTCAGTGTGTTTTAGAAAATTCTCATTTCACCACCTCACAACATCCAGAAAGGAAAAATCCCTTCAAACCTGACAGAGCACTTCAGTAAGAAGTTTGATATTGTAAACTAATTCTTAAAGTTTGCATATGGACACACTAGGGCTTCAAAATCTTTGATATTTGCAGTCAGAGTTTTATGGTTGAGACTCATTGGTGTGGTATGATGCTGGTATGATTAGTGTGCTCTGCTAGTTTTTCCTAGTTTCTCTTTAAAGAACATGGAGCTAGCTGCATGAAACAAGATCTAATGACCTTCTTCTTTGTCTAGTGGTGGCAGACTGGTAAAAGTAGATTTTATTGGATTGTTTCTGCAGCAGTTGTTGCTAAAATAGAAAATAGATTCATAGACTTAAGGAATCACAGAGGTTGGAAAATAACTCTGAAGATCATCTGGTCCAGCTTTCTCTGTTTAGTCAGTATCAGCTAGAACAGATTGCTCAGGACTCTGGTCAGGTTTCAGCTCTTAAATTAAATGGTTATTTTAATTTTGGAAGTATTGGATTGCCACAGGAAACTGCATTTTTTTTCAATAAACAAAACAAAAACAACCGCAAAAAAGATACAACACCATGGTGCAGAAAGATTTTGATGTCTTTGTTGATTTTTCTTTTCATATTTGACTGAATCCTGAGTAGTGTCATCCATTTCCACCTTCACAGGTCTCATTGTTTCACCTATAAATCAAAATTTAATAGGCAAAAAGCTGTGTAGCAGTATTTTAATTTCAATTTTATGATTTCGTGTTAGCTTGACCCTGGCTGGATGCCAGGTGCCCACCAAAGCTGCTCTGTCTCCCCTCTTCAGCTAGAGAGGGGGTAGGAAAATATAACAGAAGACTTGTGGATTGAAATACTGCAGGGAGATATCACTCACCAGTTACCATCACAGGCAAAAAGACTTGATTTCAGCAAAAACCTAGAGGTCCTTTAAGAAAAACACTGCAGAAATATTCAGTGCCTCGGTTACACAAGTATACCTCTCCATTAAATTATTTTTCTACTCTAAGCACCACAAAAATTTCTAGTCACTGTCTGCTGCATGCGGTTCAATACTTGCAAAGTAATCACAAATTTTGTAGTGTAAGTTCTGAGAGGCAGTCTGCACAGGGTGAAGCATTAGAGAGAATGAGTTTAGCAAAGCACAGAATCCCATATTCAGCTCTGCTGTGGGTAATGCATTGCCTCTGGCAGCAGTCAGGCTTTTTTTAGTAGCTCAATAAGTAACATCTTCGGAGCAGGTCACCTCTAATTCATACATTCATTCTTAACCTCAGGTATTCTGTTTCAACCATCTCTGCATCTGCAGGCAATGAAATGACTACTTTTTTTCCAAAAATACTTTTAAACACAAGACAAACAACCTAATTGAGAACTCAGTGTCCTCTTTGTAGTTGTGTAAGAGTCTTAATATGCATTAAGGCTTACTTAAGAAACCATTGATCGTTAGCTCATTCATTATATTGATTGACAGTAAAACATCAAGAAAAGCATCTCTCTGTGACCACTTTGTAAAGACAAGTACTGTCTGAATGCTGCTGTCTATGTGTATGCAGGCATTTTGGCACAATATCTAAATCGCTAACAAACAAAATGCCATTCTAATGAGCATGGTTATATTGGTTCTGACAAAGCAATTAAAAACAAGCAGAGGATCAGAGAACCTCAGCTCAGGGAGAGTATTGGATCAAGTTTTATCTGCAGAATTATTCTTTCTTTTTTTGCCTTTCTCTTCCCACCCATAGTCTCCATTCTGTATCTGTCCCTTCCTCTCTCCCCTCTCCCCTCCTTCTCTTTGATATTTCTTTTTATTTCAAAACTTTTAGAGAAACAATGACGGATTTTTTTTTCTTTTTAAATTTGTTGAATATTTATGAATCTAGAAGACTTTCAGTGCTTCATTTTTGTAAAGATCTGTTTTGATTTGTTTTTCCAGCAGGAACTATAATTAGCTAAGAACTGTAGAATTTTAGGATTTCAGATGGGGTGAAGCAGATGATGTTATACTGGATGAGTAGCAGTGCAATAAAACCAGTTTAAAAAGCAAGGTTGTCAATATGAGGGCTTACAAAATAATTTGTGAAGGTATTCAACTAATAAGAGCAATCAGTTTCTTCACTGGTTTAAGAAAATGAAGTAAGGCAGCTTCCAGAAGATAATTTCACTGAAATCTAGAATTGCTCAGCTTCACTATTCACTAGGAAAAAAACATCATGGCATTATCTGTGAAAGCTCTAACAGTCAGATGAAGACAGTCCTTTGCAGTAGGCAATCAAACAAATTTATAATTGACAATATAAGTCAAAACTACATAAATTTGCAAACAATGAGTAGATTGTATGGAACTGTAGAATCATAGAAATTACCTCCATTAATTGAGTGATCTGAACTATGGTGATCTCTTTATTAAATCTACGGCACATCTGGGTGCACAGTCAATTGAAGTTATACTTACATTTCCATTTATGTTCATAATGATACTTGCCATGAATATCACAGATCTCATAGGACTGCATGTCAGTTTGGTTTTGAACCATTCTTCAACATAAGTCTTTCTCATAGAGTTTGATGTGATAATTCTGTGACAGTTCAAGAAAGAAATAGCAGCTAACAACCCAGAGAAGTACAGTGTTGATATAGATCAATATATGTTACTTGCCTGTACTTGTGAGCCAAATTTTAGAAGACTATGTGTGCATGTTCTGGAGTTATCTGCATACACTGTTGTTTCATGCTTACTCATAAAAACAAACAAAAAAAAGACAATAGAACTTGGGTGAAAAGCACGTCTGATTTGTACTCAGCCTTGGGGAAGTATTCCAAAATAAAAAAGCAAGTCTTCTGCAAATGCAATTTTTACATGAGATTGTAATTTCAAAAGTTGCCAACAAGAGTAATCAAGCCCTTCAGATGAAAGTCGAATTTAATAATAGGCCATAGTTTAAATGATTCTTAATGTACACATTTCCTAAATGGGAAAATAATCTTTTTTTGGAGGCACTTGTGGATTATTTTTGGACCGACTTTTTCTGTCTTTGTAATTCTTTTGCACAAACATTTAAAATTCTGCCATAAATATATGGTGAGAGAAAAAACAGTCTGAAAAGAACATCCCAGATGAGAACTTTGAAAAAAGGAGATAAAAAACAAAGCTCTGCTACAGCGGTATAATTCCTTTTTTGCATCCTTGTTTACTGTCTTCTGAAGCTTTTCTTATCTATGTGTGGTTATTTTTCTGTGTGTGTGTATATATATATATATATATATATGTGTGTATATATATATATTTATATTTAAAAATAAATTCTCTCTAAGCATTCTTCATGAGCCGTATATGAACTGAATCGAAGTTAATGTGAAATTGAAGTTTGGATGTTGCCACTCACATCCAGATCAGCTAGACTTCCAAAGTCCCTAGTGGAGGTACTCTCTACTTTATTTGTAGTATCTGCTTCATAATGGTGGAAACGGAAAATGACTTGTTGGCTTGGCATCATGCAGGGCTAGCCTAACTCAGAATAGGCATGAGTCAGGCTCAGTGTGATGCATTCAAACCACAAGGAGTCCACAAAAACGTGCCCATCCCAGAAAACAGTGCAAAGTAGACAAGATGGCCTTGAATTGGTGACCATAAATGAATAGACTTGGGAGGCTGAGCATATAATCTCAAATTGCCAGTTAATATAGAGTACAACAATTTGGTGGGTTTTGTCAGCCAAGAAACACACAAGATATGTAATCCTCTTGATCTGCTGCTTTGTTGCTGATGTCTGTTGAGGAAAAAAATATTTATATTTTCTTCTGTTATTTCATACAAAGAAACCAGAATTTTGAGTGGGAAACAAGATGAAAATTATTCATGAGTCATTATTTTAGAAGTCTCTGTTGGCGGTTAAAATTGTAAGTATATTAACTACTTATTACAACATCATTAGCTCTTTGAAGTTGCAACAAAAGGTTTGAATGAATAAAACATCACAGTTAAAGCTCTTGAAGTGGCATAAAGCAACGTAGGTCTCCTGGGTAACTTCCCATGAAATATCAATGAGTAGCCATAACTCTTCATACAAACGGAAGGGTTATCTGGACATGCTTTTTCAGAACATATAATTAAACACTTCCTGGGCTAGATGCTGTATAGAGTATTGTTCATCTCTATCCAGATGTTAGTTAAGGACAGAAAACAGACAGAGGTAAACCATTTCACATCAACCAAATATTTATTCTGTTCTCTGAGGTGTGTTTCAGGAAACAGCTCAATTGCTTCTCCAGACAGTAGGCAGCTATAAAGCAAAGTGCAGTCAAACTTGGTAGTGAAACTCCAGTAGCCCTGATTCCTTGCCTCCAACAATTAATTCAGACTTGAATTAATTAATTCAAATGATTTTATGTCATTCTACTGCTTAATTCTGTTTAAATCTTTTAATGCATTATTTGCAACAAACATTTTTCATGAGTATAAGCCTTGCCTGTAAACAGTATAAGGTTTCCATAGCACTTGACAAGCCTGTCCTCTCAAAAAATTAATTCAAGTGAAGTCAAAGTCCTTTGATATGTATTATAGCCTGAGGAAATGCTTTTGGGATGCAAACTCTTGGATGACAGACTTTTACTTCCCAACTATGGGCGAAGCGCAAGTTTAAAGCTTATTTCTCTAGGCTTGGGACATAAAGTCTATCCAAAAGAATTTCTTGAAGTTACAGAAAATAATTTAGAAAAGACTTTGAAATATCTAAGACAGGGACCAAAAGTTGATTTTAGATAGAGACCACATAATAAACATATAGCTAAAATGACCTTGTATTAGAGATATGCCAGTTCTTCTGCTTTTAACTAAAATTGAATACACAGTATTGTCAGAACGGTCAGGAGAATTTCATTATGAGATATTAAAATTTTATAAGTATCACTCCAAGAAATACTTTGGAGTAAATTCAAAAGTTATCACTGAATTGTTTCATAAATAATTGCTTTCATTATGGTAACCTCTTATTAGAATTTCAATAGCAGTAAAATAAGAAACCTGACAATTAATCATACACCAGTCAACCATCAATCACATAAAAGAAACCATCAACTTTAGAGTTGTCTGTTGTAAGTAGCAAATACAATTGATATTGACTTCTGATCCTCTGCGTATTCCTTAGGTTTCATTAATTTTAATTATATTTATCTTTATGAGCAGTTTCAATAAATGCTGAGCAATGAATATAACAAATTATTAATGTCACCATCATAATTCAAAGGCAGCTGGAAATGTGCATACATTTGTTCTTTTAATTTTCATGTTCTATTGTCAAAATGTAGATTATGCTAAGTGTTCTCTTGGGAATTGTTACTTAGTCCAAATTCCATCAGTAATAATGAAGTTAAAACTCTCTAATTGTATGAGTACTTTGGGATGATAACATTATACTAAAAATGCAGTGGATTGTGGAGAGTGATACTGGGGACTGTTGGTTAAGAGCAAAACACTGAAGAACAGAATACCTGGATTTTCATAATGTGTCTTGAGGTATAATCGATGTACCATATTTTTCTAAGGGTGATATTTGTTTTTCTACCTTTGCCTCTGTCAAAAAAGTAAATATTTAGCTTAGAAGAATATCAAGGTTCTTTAATACTTTCCATTTTACTATCAACAGTGTTTTATGCATGTAGAAGACAAAACTAACAAAGTTTGAATGAAAACATGTATATCTGGAACCATTTAATAGTATTATTTGAAGCACACCTTAAAAAGAAATTCATATTCTAGAATATTCACATTAGGCAGAAGTATGACAGGTAAAAGGCATAAGTCCTGATAAGCCTAGTCTCAGTTGTGTATGTTAACACATTCAGTAGCTGTACAAAGTTGTGGCCTCTGTGTTCTTACACAGATAACAGACTTCCAAATGCAATTTGCTTAGCTTTCCAAACAAACCAAAGGCTTTTACACTACAGTTTACATCTCAAAATTCAGTTACAAGTCTGAGAAGGGTTGTAGGCAAGTATCCCAGGTTAGTGGTATGTTCTACTCCTGCTGATTGAGATCTTCTCTGCAGAAAATGAAAAAAAACCCTAGAAGCTACTTGCATCCAAAGGAGATGGTGTGACATGTTCCTCAAATGAGGATACCAGACAAAGATAGGACAGGACTTAAGTTAATTCTTGAAACTTTGGATGCTTTTTTCCTACAACAAATAACATGTTTCTGTTTTTTGTTGTTTGGGGGTGGGTAGAGGTGGTTGGGTTTGCTTATGAGTTTTGTTTTGGGGGTATTTGGATTTTTGTTTTGTTTTTTAACAAGAGAAAATATCAAGAGCTATGTAATATTGTGCATAATATCCATAAACAAGATGTAGTCATAGTAACTTCTGTAGTGAATTCTCCTCACTAATTCCACCTTCTGATTCTATTGAACCTTGAGAATGCAGGCCAGTTCCCCATTTTGTCTCATATTGCATTTGGTGGAGCTATATGTGTTATTCAATTTGAACATCTGGCCATTTATCTTTTGTTCTTAGTCCTTATTTATATTTTCCATGACTACGAGAAAACTGCGTATGTATGCATACTTGAGCACATGGTCATTATATATTGAAACACAGCTTGTTATAAGACAGCCTGACCCGCTTTTGATTTAAATACTAATTGGACCATGTAGAAGCAAAAGAATAGGAAGCAAAAGCATAGGGAGAGGGTTGGTTTTTTTTTCCCAGAAAGTATATTCAACCTCAAAAGGGGAGGAAATTGCTAAAAAAACCAATCTCTGTTTCACTGTGTTGATCTATTTCATGTTGGAAATCTTAGTCCTTTGGTGCAATGCCAGATTTAGCTCCAGGAATTTATATTTTCAACTTTATTTTATTTTCAATTTGTTTGTTTATTTACCCTTTTTGTTGTGGTACCTTCTGGATTTCAAGATGAGACAGCTTTTTGTCCACAGAGATAGTCTCCACAGATTAATCCAAACACAAGAGCATTCTGTGAAGCTTCTGAACTATTGAAATCTCAGAATTTTGAAGGTGGAGTATGAATGAATGCACTGCCACTGTTGCTGCAGCTGTTACAGTGGCATATAAAGAAAATATTTTTCCCATTAGTGTTTAAGTAAGGAAAAGCATCCTTTGAATTTACGCTAAAAAGTCCGTCTATTGAGAAATGAAGTACAATATGCATTTGCTAGTTGATAACAAGTTGTGCCAAGATTTGAATTTGAATGGATGCTTGTCTCTCTTCTAATACAGAGAAACAACTTTTCCAAATGAAACACAACAGCTATAGAAATTACTATATATATTGTTCTTTAAAAAAAATTACAAAAAAAAAGAAAGAAAGCATTAAAGAGGTGATTAAAAAAAGACCTAAAAATGAGCAAGGTGTTTTGGTAAATTTTTTTGCTCACTGTTACAACTGGGTTTTTTTCATGGGGAATTTTTCTATTTCTGGCTGACTTTTTTTCCCTATTTTGAAATATGACTTTTTAGCAATGTCACTTTTTTTTTTCATGCAAAAACATATATGGGGAATTAACAATGTGATAATGAAACCTTTCCAGACAGCTCTGGTTACTATAAGACAAATCAAAATCCTAATTGGCAAGCTGAGCTACCTAAATCATTCTTGCTACTTGCAGCAGGTCAGAGAAGGATGATCCCAGTGATATTACAGGGAATTTGTGCAGGAATCAGGTCAGAAGAGTTCAAATACATTTATTTTTTTTTAATTTAAGTATGATTTTGGATAGAATCTTGCATAAACTTCTGTGGGAAGATAATCAGTTTTATGTACTGCTACTGTAATTATTTCCCACCTTCTGAGTAGTCCAATCCAAGTATTTGCCATCTCTTTAATTGGCTCTGTAATTTCTTTTAGATTCTTCTTTGGAAAAATATGGGATTTGAAATGACTGAATAATCTGTTTTGTCTAAGTATATATCTCATGAGATCTCATCATCTGTTGTTGATTTTCTTAGGATTTTTAATTTACTGCTAGAATCATAGAACCATAAAATGGCCTACTGTCAAGGTTTGAAGCTGGCCAAATGCCTAGCACCCACAAAAGCCTCTCACTCACTCCTCTGTACAACTGGACAGAGGAGAGAAAATTTAATTAAGAGTTCATGAGTTGAGTTAAGGACAGGCTCAACTTAAAGGTATTAAGTGCATGTATTACTAACAAACTCAGAGCAGGATAATGAGAAGTAAAATAAGCCATTGAAAACATCTTTATTTTCCCTCAACTCCTTCCTCCTTCCCATAGACAGTACAGGGAGAGAAGCAGTCAGGGTTTTGGTCAGTATTTAATCCAAATTAATATTCTTTTTTAGATAGTTTCCTGAAAACCTAACAACACTGGGGAATTTTGGTGTGTTCTTAAATGTTGAGGAAAATTTGTTGAAAAAGTTCTGTCTGATGAGCTGAGATAGTGATAGAATCATAAAATTATTCAGCTCAGGTTGTAAGGACCATAAGAAGTCATCTAGTCCAACTTTTTGTGGGACAGGGAGCTGAGATAAGCTTGTCTGGCACCCTGTCCAACTACATCTTGAAATCCTCCTTGTGGGTGCTTCATCATGTCCCTGGGGATGTTGTCTCAGTGGGTGATTCTTCTCATAAAAATTTTCTTTCTTAAACCAAGGTGAAACCTCTCCTCATGTTACTTGTACCTGTTGCCTCTTGTCAGCTGCTTGTGACTGACTTCTAGTGAAGGAAGAGAGTGTTCTGCCCCCTTAGTAGCTGCCCTTTAAGCACTGAAATACTACAATGAGTTTTATTAGGGCTTTTTTTTGCCTATTTATTGCTTGATGCATTGTGGTCTATCAATAAAAATGTCAGGTTCTAGAGCCAAACTTTTATTTTTTGTTAATAATCCCAGCAAGGAGTCATTATGTGTTTAACCTTGGTCCTGTAGAAACTGGGGGGTAGTTTGCTCTTTGCAGTAAAGAGCAGTCATCTGGGCCCACAGCTGCTAAGCCAAGGTGCTTGGTGTGCAGCAGTTTCTCTTCACCAGTGCATGGTTGAATATTGTCTCTAGCTACGACTTTTGGAATGTCTGCCTCCAAACAAGCTCTCATTTCAGATAAGCCCTTCTTTGCACAGCTACCAGTATGAGAGTGACGTGCTTGCCTGTCCCCACATTATTTGGCTTAAGTTCAGTTGAAAAGCCTTTTGGTAAGGTTTTCTCATTTGCAAGGTTCCTAATAAAGCCTCAGAGGATCTGAATTTTGCTTGACACAGGATTTTGTGACTTGACATCTGTGCAGGATATTATGACCCATTTAGATCTGTAGCTTCAGAGTTCCATTAGGACATTAGAGGAACATCTTCAGAAGAAAGGTCTGCACAATGCCTCAGTGTGCAAGCCAGACTTTTAACAGGCTGGACATTAAAGCCTTCCTACATACTATCCAGATTAGTCTAGATTATGGAGTACATCAATTGCATTTTAAGGAAAATTTGATCAAAATGCAGTTTAGTTCAAAGCTTGTCCTTAAGAAGACTCTCAGTAAAATATACTGAAAATACTTTTACTTAATAAGTGGATTTATTTTGGATGCTCCATAAACACTTTTAGTCAGAGCTAGGCTTCAATATATTGCTGTAAGCTATATTATTTCTTGCCTAGAATCTTCATATTTGTGCCACCTGATTGGAATAGTCTAATTTTGCATGCTTGGCAGTATGTCTTATTTTAGGTAATTAAAATTAGGTTTTAAAAGTCTTTCCATTTGCAGGAGATTCAACTTGCTTCCATAGTGATAATTAATTGCATTAATTTTGAATATTTCTTTCTATTTATCTATATGTCTACCTATTTATTGAATCAGTTGAGCTATTTTTATTTTGAATAACTTCTCTGAATAAATATAAACAAATCCTCATCTGTAGTTGAGGTGGTTTTCAAGGGAAAAAGTGTTTCTTCCATTATGAATTCATCATTAATACTAGAATAGTTTTTTCCTAATACACAAGAGATACACACATATTTCTTAATAGGGAGTTAATTTCCTGCTGTGGTGCAATGTAAAAGTATTTAAGGTAGTCTATTATGTTATATGTTACTATATTACATTATCAAATTCTGTAATAATTTTAATTCTTTAATAGTGATTCCTATGGAAATAAAGAATAAAACCATATTTTCATAAACTTGTTTTAAAAAGCTGCTTCCAAATACTTGGATTACTCTAAATTCAGAGAAACTGTCCTTATTGAAAATTCAATGACACAGCTCCTATTAACATAGATACAACTTGCTGTAGGTATAATCTGTTCCTTACCAGAAAAGCCCAACAATACTTGGATGTCTTAGGGTTCTGTAAAAAAGGACATTTTTAGATGAAAACCTGTTGATATATTTTCATCTTCCATTGCTCAAGGCAGTATACTTAAATTTTAAAAATACTGAATTACAAAAATCATAAATATTGGAACAGCTTGGTTATACTACACAAGATTTGCAATGAGGCACTTGTAGATGCAGAATTAATTTCTGCCCTTGATTGATGACCTCACAACAACCATTCATAACTGTGCTATGCTCTATCACTCACAAGTTACATATAAGGTCATCAGTAATTACTAGAAATGAATAATGTATTTACAATCACTTCATTCCATATCCTTTATCCACACACATCTCCTTGAAAACAGGTTTCCAATGAGGTCAAGACCTTAAGAAAGACAAAACATTCATAGGCAATAAACTAGATATTTAGACAACTCTCTTTTTAGGTATATTTATTGCATCTAGTTTTTAATTCTTATTTAGTTATGTCATGTTTGGACAAATGCGGAGAATTTTAACTTGGTAGAAAGTCCTACACTGAATTTAACAAGCATTGAGCTGAGTTTAGTATCCAGTTTGATACTTGGTTGCTTTGCTGAACAGGGAATGTGTTGGACTGCAAGCGGCTAAGGAATCCATTTAGTTTTCTGTCATTAGGTCAAAAAGTAACAGAGAAATTCTCTCACAAAGATAACATCTACCAAATTAAAAAACCAAAACCAAAAACCAACCAACAAAAAATGCCCACAAAACCATAGCAAAATCAAAACCAAACCAGCTAACAAACAAAAAAAAAAAGAAAAGAAAAAAAAGAAAGGCAAACCTTCAAGATTTTGCTCTTTTCCATCAATCCCTTCTTCCTCACCTTCCCCAAGTCTAAGCCCTCTCTCAGCAAAGTGAGACACGGGGGAAAAAAAGAGGCTCCTCAATAACTGAATGTCCTTGCTGACTGCAAAGTCAAGTCAGATGGATTTGCTATGAATGACACAGGACAGAAGGAGTTACTTAAAAAGGAGGTCAGATTTAGATTGCATAAGATTCAAAAGTTTGCTCATCACATATTTGTTAGAATTTCTTTTTGCTTCATCTCTGGCCTTCTCTATTCCCAAGGGCTGTATTATAACAACATTTTCTTTCTTTCAGTATGGTTTACATTCAGTAAGCTGACACAGCACCAATTTTTCTTCCATAATTCCATTGCAAAAAATTCAACTGAAGAGCCAAGTGGGACATATGGCCTTTCAGCTGCCTCATTGTACACCACCTCAAAATGGTCTCTCTAGCCTAACTACAAGTATCATCAGTGGACATAAAGGACAAAAGAATCACCTGTAATCTCTGCCTACCTGCTAATAATGAATATTCTTTATATGCAGGATAATTCTAGATTTCAGTTTGTTTTGAGTGGAGCTGTGGGGAAAGAGTGGGTGTGGTGAGGAAGGGGAGGATTGGCATACACCTTATTCTAAGCAATATAATCAGTATGAAAAATGTCATCTTATTTCCTTTCAGAAAGTTTGTCACTATCTCAAAAATAATTTGTACAGGGCCAACACACTTAATAAGATTCATAAGGTCTTAACTTACCTGGCTATGCCATTAGGTGACAGGCTGTTTTTCTATCTGTCTCCATTTCTAATCTCATCCTCCTATGAAACTGGGTTATTTTTAAATGTGGTAAATAGAAAAATGGTGTCAACTTGATTTCTCTATCCTTTTTTTGTCTTAATCTTTGTCAATCACATTAACCATATTATGTATATGAAGCCATTCGATGCCCTCCTTTAGTTCCTCTTACAGCGTCTTGTGTATATACAAATGTCTCACCCCCACACCCATGAGCACACACGTATAGAGTCTTGACACACAGCACTGACAGGCCCCTTAGACTACCACATGCAGATAAATAGATGCGACACTAAATATGTCATTGCTCCTCTATTCAAATAGTTCTCTAGCTTCAATGACAAGATAAAATAAACTTTGTCTTTTTATTTTCTCCAATCTCATTATATATGCAAGGGACTTGGTGTATAAGATCTTTTCATTTCTTAGTCATAGAAATTCCTTTTTTACTCCATAATGAGATTCTTTGTTGTTGTTGTTTTAAAACTGCTTTTCTGTTCTCATTTGAAAGGTATGAAGGTAGAAAATATTCAGAAGTTGAAAGCAGTGGTAATTTAACCCTTCTTGATATTATAAAAGTGCATTACAGAAAGAAACTTATTCTCAGCCATGGCCTAAATCAATACCGGCAAATCCAGCCTTCCTAAATGTAGGCTTTCTCTGGAGTTAGTGACTTCAAAATTGGTCTTAAAGCACTAATTTCTTCACCTAATTAAAGTAAGTGCAAACTTTGGCATTGACTTTATCAGGAACACAATTTGAAAAAATCATACTTAGATCATGCTATTTCTGCATGATCTTTATCTGAAGCTGTGGATTGCATTGGTGAGTATCCTGAAAGAATTGTGAGTTGATGAAAACAGTCATGGGGAAGACTGTCCTTCAAAAGTAGCCATACACCACTATAAACCAAGCAGTAAAACAATGTAATGAATTAAGTTTTATATCTTTTTACCTCTAAGTAAAGTTAGTCCCTGTTTATTTCTAAAATGTTCACTTAATTCTGAAATATTCTATTTTATTCTCTTGTTGCTGCAGGGGAAGTCTCTGGCATTGTCATCAGACTGATTCCCTGCTTGCCAGCTTCTATAATTTACCTCTGCTCAGATGTTTTGTTGCCTAGGCAACACACTCCATTCAATTCTACTTTTGTTCTAAAACAGCCACAAGCCTCTCTTTAGTATATATGTGTCCCTGGAGGTGGACTAAGGTTGTTTGTTTAAATGGGCCAGGAGTTAGCTCTTTTCCTGACATTAAAGTAATGCTTTTCTGAAGTGAGGCAACCAAACCCACCAAAAAGGGTGGGTTCAAATTATTAAAGGTTGGATTATTAGGACATAAACTTATTACTGAAACAAAATAGTTCTCAAAATAGAGAACCTAAATAAAGCTGTGAAAATAACTCAGTGAACTGCTCCAGCATGGGTGTCTTGCCACAAAACTTAGTTCAGCATGAGCTCCGCTCTCCATGGGTCCTTCCCGGAGTATGTTCCATCATGGGCTTCCCACAGGATCGCATCCTCCTTTGGGCATGCATCTATTCTGGCATGTGGTTCTCCAAGGGCTGCAGGTGGATCTCTGCTCCCCTGTGGGCCTCCATGGGCTGCAGGGTCACAGCTTCCTCCCCATGGCCTGCCCCACCCACAGCAGGGAAACCTCAGCTCCAGGGCTCCTGCTACCAAAACCTTGCCACACAAACCCAATACAGTCCACAAGGAAAAAAGTCACCTTTCTACTTCAACAATTGTGCACAGGGTCATGCTTGTTTGTGCTCATGACCCTGTCCTCCAAAACCTGCACACTGGACACCTGCCTGCTTCTTGTATTTCCATTACTATACTCTGAATTCTGAGGACTTCAGAATGTAATCTGAATTCTCTATAGTTTAAATAGATACCCTTGAGCTGCTAAAGAATTACAGTTCGTTTGTCCTGCCATGTATGAGACAGTGTTTTCCTCAGCTGTAAGTTATGAAATGGTGAAAAAATGGTTAAAAAATTCTGGTCTAAGCACAGATACTCTTCTTACACTACATATTTTAGGATTTAGTAAGAAAACGTCATTTTTGTAAGAGGTTTTTTTCCCAGTTTTTTGTATACCCTGAAATAAAAAGTGAAATGCATATTTTCAATAGCAAATAGAGTGATTTGAGAAGCTTTTTTCCTAACCTGGGTGAATGTTTGAGAAATAAAGTCTTATTCAGAAGAGAGGAAAAGAGAACAAAAAGGAACTACAAAAACAGAATTAAAATAAAGCTGAAACAAAATTAAATAATGAAATGACTGTATCATTAAGTTGAAAATCTATTAATGATCTTTTATGAAGAATGAATTTACTTAGAGGCCTTAAAAAATTAAAAGAGAAAAAAAATCTTAGTGAATGATCTTTCTGGCCCTCCAAGTTCAGATTACTAATATTCAAGACAGGCAATTTAGCAATAACAAGAAATTTTTCTGAAAAAAGTTTTAAAATAGAAATGTAACGTAACCTGCCTTTTTCTTTCAATATATTCCTTTTTCTGTCGAGGGTGTCAGAAATATTTGTTTCCAAATCCCACGTTGCATGTATCTCATGTATCTCTTTCTGAACTCTATCTTCTTTTCCTTCTTTGTACCCCAGCAGCACCAAACACAGCTGCACCTAAGATTTTGGGACAAAAGCTCAAATATTTGATATAAACGTTTTTAAGGACTTGGATATTCTTTTGTAAAGCAGGTGAGCACTTTTTTATTTTGTTCCTTTATTTCTTTTTCTGTCACACCCACAAAGATGAGATCTTTATTTTACTCTTTGTCTTACACAGTGACTGTATGATTCATTGAAGATTTACCTATAGTGATATCATGGTTAGAGAAAATTTTATAAGTTTTTTTAAATTTAAAACATTGTTTCTGTCTTAGGCTCTGGATACAGAGCCAACACCTTGTCATTGCATTTAAATAATTATTTGGACATTTCGGACAGTTGAACAAAATGTTCCAATCTTTCTTTATTGAAAGCAAATACGTAGTGTTACACATTCACCCCAAATTCACCAATAACGAATTAATGTGGCTGCATAAACAAGAACAGTGTAACTGTAGTCACATTCTTTTTGCCTGTCTCTGAAGATTAACTACTGAAGAAAAAGCTAAAACAACTCTTTCAGAAAAATGAAAAATCGTGTGACATATTGTATGGTATTGCTTTTATCTTTTAAATAAGCCTCTTTTATTACATCACATATTCTATTGGAACATGGTAACTCCATATTAATTGGAGTATAATCTGTGGTTTGAAAAGCCAGTTCTCTTTGTAAAAGAAAGCCTTTGAATTTTTATATGCAAAGAGTAAAAAATTAGTGCTACTTTATGAGACTAATAAAGCAAAGAAGAAAGATTATACTGCTGTATTTTAAATTCCTTTTTCTCATCTCTTAGTGTATGTACTGCAAGTGGTAGTTTTATGAATTAAATTGGAACTAGGTTGAAAATGTGAAATTTTGACATGAATTGTGGTTAAGTATGCTTTAGGGGCTTCTGATTATTACTGCCCATCTTGAAGTGCCATGGAGGAGCTTGATTTTTCAGACATGCTCATCATGTAATCGAATCTCTTATCACAGCTTGACTGCCTGTTAGCAAGGCACACAAAATGTGCTTTGATTTTGAAACTATTGGCCACTATGTCAATTTCCCCATTTTCTGAGGTGCAGGGATCTGCCTTCAGATTCATTACCAGGAACTGCTGCAGTTCAGTTAAGCTGCTTGTCAGATGTCCACAGGATGTTTATGCTATTTCTGTAACATAGACCTACAGAGATACTAACAGTATATTTCATCTGGCTAGAGTGCATGTTATTTTTTGTCAGAAAATTACAAATATTAATTGAATTTATGTCAAAATATTAATTGACAATTAATTTTATTAATCAAAATATTTTGTCAGAATATTATTGAAATTCTGAATTATTGAATTTATGTCAAAAGTATCAAAAGGATTTTTGACTCAGTGGCTCCACAGCCTTGTTATTCCCTGCTCCAGCGCGCTGTGGAGCAGGGAGGGCAACAGTGCTCTCCCAGCTAAAGAAGCGCAGATGCCTGTCCCCAGCCTTAGCTGTTCCCTGCAGTGGGGGCAAGGCCACAAGGTGGAGAGCATTATTCCCTCTGGAAAGAAGGAAAGAGAGAGGTAGGCATCTGTTGCAGTGGATTAGGAGTTCATTCCAATTTCTATAATAAGTTATAATGGTTTTGTCTGGTTCTTCCCCCCATGTTGAATGGTTTGTTCCACCTTTCCAGAAAATTCTGTCTACCTACCCACACAACTGTCATTTTTCCCCAGACTATGCCCATTTCCCTGTCACATCATCCCTAACTCAACCCCTATTTCCAGAGAGTTCCCTATCTATCACCCAAACCACTCCCTTACCCACTCCTTTCTCTCTGGAAATCCCCTAAATACCCTATTCCCTTTGGTCCTTTCCCAGGTCTATCATCTTAATCCACCTCCTTACCTGGATCAGGTAGGTTCTCCTGAGAACCACTCCTTCCCTTTATAGATAAGTGTAAGTTCTGTATTCGAGGCTCTCGAGCGCAGCACCCTTCAGGACTGTTATGTTGTTAATAAAGCTGTTTTCCATGGAACTGCTGGCTCAGGAGTCCTCCTTCTCCCTTTGCTCTGAGGACTGCTCTTCTGAGAGGACCCTTGAGTCCTGCTCGCCTCCTCCAACCCCACCAAGCTGAGGAGCTTCCCAACCCGAGGCTTTGCCTCTGCTCGGGAGGAAACTCCCTTGAGGACAAGGTCGGCCAGGGTTGCCCATGAGGGCTAACCGGGACCACAGAACAGAGGCAGGCATCACCTCCCTTGCCCTTTGGCATGTTAAATGTTGATGTATGCCTATATAAACACACAGGACCTGTTCCCACCTGAGCTATTCGGGCACTTCTGTCACCAGCAGTAGAAAAAAGGGTGTTATTTACTGACATTTCTAAAGGTGCTTGTGGCAGGTGGTGCGAAGCCTGCCAGCACTGCACAGTGAAGTGCTGTGGCAAGCGCTGCACAGCTCAGCCCAGAACTGTTGTTTAGAGGAATTAGTCTGTCAGCATGGTTCAGCTCTTACAAATTGCTAATGGATTTTGTGCATGTGTTATCTTGAGCTCCAGTCCTGGTTTTGTGTGAACACACTTCTGGAAAACTATGCTGTATAACTAATAGCTCCGTGTCATGCACAATTGGGAGGCAAATTCGTTTCTGATTTCTGTCAGAGTTATTTTCCTTTTATTTCAGGTTGCGCAAGGTCCTAGATCCTCATTTTTCAAGTCCTTTTTGTTCTTCAGTTCTTTCCTTGTATGTAAAGGCAATATTTAATTTATGTTTTTCCACCTTTCAGCTTTGCACTAAAATCATAGAACCACAGAATTTTTGAGTTGGAAGTGATCTTAAAGATCATCCCCTGAACTGGACAAGGACAACTTTCCTTAGACCAGAGTGCTCAAAGCCTCATTCAAGAATGCAGCGTCCATGACTTCTCTGGGCAACCTGTTCCACTGCTTCACCACCTGCAGAGAAAAAGAATTAATTCCTAATATCTAATCTAAACCTACCTCTTTTCAGTTTAAGTTGTTTTTGTTCAAAAAGACAGGTGTCTGCTAAGGAAGGCAGGAACCTTCCTTGAAATGGAAAATGTAAACTCCCTCCCTCTGAATTACTATAATTTTGAAATTAAGGGGCTCTCAGGCAAAGATACGGGAGAAGGAATAACAGTTCTTTACTAGTATGTATAAAACCCCCGAAACTACAACTTAATAGGAAATTTTTTTAAAAAATCAGCAGTACAAAAAACCACTGACAGAGTCAGAATACAACTTGACAGCCTGTTGTGAGTCAGGGTGTTGGTAGCAATTTGATTAAGTGGTGGCTGCAATCCTCCTGGAGTGACAGATTCTGTAAGCAGTGATCAGGTAGGCATGCTTGGCTCTTCCCCCTGGGTGGAGTATCTCACAATGGGATGATGTAATTTTATCAGTCATGCCGTGAGACTCAATGGCCCGTTAACAGATTATATCCCCCTGGAGGGAGGATGAGTCATGGAAGAGATAAAGAACACTGTCACACCTGGTTTTAAGAGATGGTAAACCATACTTTAGGTTACAACTTGCATTGCAATCCTAGACAAAAGTCAAGCTACATAGACCAAAGGTATACAGAATACTGCACCCTATGATTGCAGACAGAAGAGGATGCTGAGGGAAAAATATGAGAACAGGATACCTAGATCTGTCTCCATTACATCTTTCATTTTATATTCAAAATAGTGAAGGCAAGTGATGACTGGAAGAAAAATTAATTGCCATTTTCTCATAGGCAATGACAAGATAAGGAATAAATGGATGGAAAATTTCACCCAGGCATCCAAACCAATGACTGATTTAAATTGTCTTAACCCTTTCCCAATAAGCAGTAAGATACCAGTGCCAGATAATATCTGACACTCACGTAAAAAATTCTTATGCATAAAGTCACTCATACTGTTAGACTGTTAGATTCAGGATTGAAACCTGTATTCTGACTTGAAGCTGTAGCATTTACTTAAAGGCAAGGAATCTACTCTAGAGTCAGCTCCTATAATAGGAACTTCTCAATGCTTGTGTAATTCCCAGGTGCATGGTTATGACCAGAAAAACTGGTGACATTCTTAAGACCTAAATTAGTGTAACCAGATCTTTCAGCGTGCATATAAGGACAGCACAAATCATGGGTTACTGTGCATGGAATTTTCTGCGCAATCCAAATGGTGATTAGGTAACCTTTTATGAAAAATGGCAATTCTTTTTTAAGTGTTAAATTATTAATCCCTATAGTATTTATAATAATATTTTTATAATAATTTAACCTGTTTAATGTTAATAAATATGTACGATGTGAGATGAAATTCCAATTAATTTTGTAGTTACAAAGCTATTTAATTTTTATGCTGCAGCATCAAGGCATGGACATTACAGTGCCACAAAACCAGACAGACGCAGTGGAAATATTATTTCAGCAGTCCACAATACTGGAAAAAATCTCTCCCTTAGACAACTTCAATCATCAGCTGATGTCAGGCCCAATATCACAAGCACAATTTAGTGAATTTATACCATTCAGATGCTTTCTAAATTCTAAGTGAAAATTATAAAAGTATAATTTTTTTTTTTATTTTTTTACCTCTCTGCCCTTTATCGAACTTCTCTCTCAGGGGATCTGCAACCTGTGAAAATAGCCACAATTTCTTAATAATTATGTCTCAGGTTAGAGTACCTGGCACAAGTTATTCAGTAGAATCTTGGGTTGCCAAGAATTGATATTTTTTTCTTTCTATAGGAACCCACAGAGCTGTGCATGGGTATTTTTAGTGAAAAATAGATTGCTTGACCTGCACCTTGGTTTGGCTCAGAGCTATACATCTTACAGTGCAAAGGAGCACTTACTTTTCTTATTTTTTAGTTTTCTCTCTGTTTGATTGGTTTTGTTTGTTTTTTTGAAAAGACAGACTTGCCTGGCTGTTGCATACAGGTAGAGATATTAATAAAAGAAAGGCCCTATGAAATTGTGGTCTAGGCCTGCTACTTCGGCTAAGAGCAGTTAGCCTGTTAATTCTCATGAGAAAGAATCAGAGGAATGAGAATCAGTTTGCAAAACAATCTATTCCTTTAAAGAAAACTAAGTTGCACCTGTAACAACAAAAGATCCGTGCCATGAGAATCAGTACATAAAATATGTAAACTATCCAAGAATACTAGCGTGTGATGGACATACACATGGGTCATTTACTAATGAGTAAACTGAGTTTCAGTGTATAGTCAATTGGATTTAGCATGGTGCCTTCTGATATTCCCTATAAATATGAGCTATGTGAATAAAGAATTGGCTTTTCTGAATGAAGAAACTAAGTTCTGTCTGCTTCTATTGCAACATCTGGCTGCACAGTAAGTCCAGCATTAGGAGTAAGAGAGTCAAGTGTGATGCATTTCTAACCTAGCACGATGAGGAAGTGACGGCAATGCTGTTCTAGAGGAGTGAGGGCCAAGGTCCTTCAGTCTGATGCCCATTCTTCATGATCACTTTGAAAGTACTAGATGTTGTGCTTAGTAGGCATCCTCTTTGTTCTTGTCCTGTAAGGAAGTTTTCCACTACATGATTTACTTTCTGGTTTACAATTTAAAGTAACAACAATGTCCAGAGATATGAAACTTCCATTCATTGTTTCATAAATTTGAAAACATCTGTGATCTACCTCGCTTCTCTGATGTTTTCCAAAACTGGTCATTGTTCCAAATGCCATAGAAGAGATAGGAAGGACTTACATATCAAGATTTTGGTAAATGATGTCTTTCTGAAAATTTATCATTTTTTTTACCAAATATTAAACATTTTGTTTTGGAATTTAAATTTGTTAAAGCCCCAGTTCAGGCAAGCTCTGTTCAAGATCAGTGCAGCTTCATAAATGCTTTTCTTATTGCTTAGCTTAATCAAAAATGAGGGGAGATTTTTTCTTTGGTTTCGCAGAAAACTAATCTTGGTAGGCAATGCTACAGAGGTAATTTATTCATATCTGTTATAAAATATGTCTGCAATAACCTATAGAATATTATTTTTTCCATCTCTTACACTAAATGAAAAACACATTTCAGGCTCTCAATTTAGTGTCTCATTGCTAACATAGTTCTTCTATGTCTATTTTAGTACCAACATTATAAGTAATCTTTTGTTAAAAGACACCATCTCATGTATACTTACATTAATATGAATTGACTAGTGAACACTAAAACAGTTTGAAGGTATTTTTTAAACAAGTGTAGGCATACAGCTGCAACAATACTTATCTGCATTTTATACAAAGAGCTTGTATACACACAGATATTTATGTTCCACGTCAGTATGTAAATCCAGTGCTAAAAGGCTGTCAGGAATTGCTCCTTAAAAAGCACTGAAATGCTATGGATTTGTTGAGGCTTTTTAAATAAATATTTTGATAAGTTCCTCTGCTTCTAAGGAAAACATAAGGAAAAACATGGAGACTTATCTAGAATTTTCTGATATATAACATAACTCTGATAAAATTCTCTGAAAAATATTTTCTGTTTTACACTGAAGGTTGTATACATATTTTTGTTGCACACTGATTTTCTGTATGCTCTACAGGCTTACCCTTGCTAATTTAGGAAAAAAGATGAAATGGACTTACAGGAAAAGGTACACATGGGGTGTGTTAAATCAAAGTAAACCACAATCCCTGAGTGAGAATGTCACAGTAGCACAAGGAAGCAGTGGTCTCAGATATGACTGCATGCTATATGTAAGTCACTCTTTATCTTCTCTGCTTTTGCTCCCCCACCTTTTATAAATGACTTATTGCTATGATGCTTAAACAGGACTTTGAGAAACTTACACTATTTTAGCCCTTTCCTACTCCATATAGCCACTTCAGGGATCACCAGGCTCTCTGTGAGCATTGGCTGGTTTTCTTGTCTGTGTTGCTCCTGCAGGAAAGCCTTCAGCAACACCTAAAGCACCCCTAGCAAACACTCAGGTTTGTATCTGCCCATCAATGTGTTGAGAGGAGATTCAGCAAGCTTCAAAGTGTTGTCTAGGATCTTTGGATGGGATACTCTTATCCAAGTGAAATTTCCACAAAGCACTGAACCCCCTCTGTTCTCTATACCCTAAAAACAGTGTTTCTAAAAAATAATCACCTGTCTTGGCTCCAAAAGTCTATGGCCCAGTTTTACAGAGTGTGGGCAGGCAATTACATTTATAGCTATTTGTTGATGTGTGTAAGACTGCCCTGAGCTACCTGGACAGCTGACAGAACGACACAGCAATTTCTGCCTCTAAGCTATGACTACTGTGTAGCAATTGCTTTCTTACGTTTACAAGACACAGGGAATTAACTGAACTAAAAGCTTGATCAAACTAATTTAACAAAGAAACCACTGTTTTTCTACTTATCCATGAAAGAATTTGCATTATTTTAGCAGCATAAAGAATTATCCTTGGTAAAACTTGACTGTCAAGATTTTGTATCCTCAGAAAGTAATTCAGTTCATGTTCTCTTCTGAGAGATAAATGCTGAGGAAAAACATGGGTTTTTCCTTATTTATTTTTGATGGGTTTGGTCATATAGCAGTTGCAGTTAATTTTATACTCTTCATGTGTTAGGAGGTATAAATTTATAGAGTGTATGCACATGGTATATTTCTGCAGCAAAAATATTTATATAGGGCATGCTGCTGATGCCCCAAGCTGTTATGAACTGACTATTGAGAGGCATCTCTGCCTGAACTAAGGTGCAAAGGAGACCATATGCTGAAGTCAATAGTATGGATTTTACTTAACAGTAAATATAAGGTTGAGAGAGAGAGAAAGAAATATGAAATAAAGGGGGGCAGGGAAGACACAGTTAGAGAGAAACAGGTTAAGTACAAAGATGTCACCACCTGTAGATGCAAATGGCATCCCATTGGTCCTTCTTCTGCTGCTCTTTTTGGTGGTGGGAGTCTCAAGAGTCATTCCTCTGGAGGTACCACCTTTATATCACCTTCCCAAGTTCCAGGTATCCACAGGATGGCCACAGATGCCACCATAATTTGGGGTATCATGAGTATAACCAGTTGCTTCATTTCTCAGAGTTTGCCATGGTGGGATTTTTTGACAGGATGCATTAACTAGGATGTGCTAACCAAATCTCAGCTCTACTTGGTCTGGAATTAAAACCTTCTTGTTGCCAGTTTCTCTCTTTGCTTATCTCAAGTTCCTGCTGTTCTGTGGCTTTTACAAGGTTTGAGGCAATTGAGATGTTTAAATCTCCTACACAAGCTTAAAAATCAGCATAGGTGGGCCAAGATGGCTAAATAAATCCTTTCATAGCCTCTTTCTGTGGATGGGATTAGTTCTTCCGTGTTCTGATGGGCTACCTGTGGTTTGGATCCTAGTCACAGGGCATAGCAGCATCTGTGAGGAAAGGCGAGGCATGTCTTACTCTCTAAGGGCAGGAGGCAAGCAGAGAGCTCTCCAAACTATCCGTGTCAGGTTTTTTAGGTATCTAACTTTGGTGTTGTTAGTTATCTACACAGCAAGTGATGGGAACAGTTGTCTCTTAGAGATGTCTCAGAGCCCTGAGTTAGTGGCTACATGCAGGAAGTATATACCCTGCTCAGAGACCTATTCTGGGTTGGGGGGCTCCTGGTGGTGCTCCAGAAGCAGTGCAAACCTTGGTTGCTACCAAGTGACTTTATGGTGGAGTGTTTGATTCTTTTTCTGCTGAGAAATCTTTCTTATTCCCCAAAGCAATTGAAGCACAACCAGCCAAAACAATTTCCCATTAAATATACAGCATGTAACAACAATTAAAAAAATGAAACCCAGTGCAAGCTTATTTTTTAGACCTTCTGTATGTCTATTCCAAGGTCTTTTCCTGTTAATTTTTATTAATTTGCCATTTAGGAGTGAGGAAGGAGAGGGTCAGTCTCAAAGCATCACATTTTCTAACAAGTTATATCTGCAACTGATTTTTTCCACCCTACATCAAAAATTACACCATCTTGGGATAATAAAAAGCTATTTCTAGAATAAATTCTAGAAATTTTTTTTCTTCTATTGTAAGTGAAGCAAAGTAAAATTATAATCCCTACTGAGTCTGCTTGCTGGTGTTTATTTAAGAACTAGCAGAACTAGATCATTTACCCTGCTTATTCACGGTACACTGATTCCCCCACCTTACTCTAGGCTTTATTTCCAGGTCTTGAATTTCCTTCTCCATAAGTAAGAGTGAAGGTCAGCCCAGAAAGGATGGGCAGAAAGTCATACCAGTTCTTGCTCTGCCACTGTTAAGTCACCAGTTCTGGGCGTTACTGGGCAAGGTCACAAGTGCTCAATGACACTGATTTCCACCAAAAATCTGATGTCCAGGATCTGCAGGTTGTACATCTTCATCTTTCCAAGACTGTTTCCTCTTTTTGGGAACCCTTCTTTTTCATACCTGCTCTCTTTCCAGAATTCAAACTCCTAATTTCCCAGTGTAAATAGTCCCTGTGCAGAAGCAGAATGTATGACCAGCCCATGTTTGGTAGTTCTTGCCTCTTATCAACTGGCAGACTGGGGTCATGCCACTTGTCTTTTATCTACATGTGCATTCACCTACGCACATGAAATAATCTGTTACCTGTCAGCATTACCAAGTTAAAGTTTTTTCACCTTAAAACACCTCCTAATGACAATGATCCTACCGTATTTTATTTTATGCTGCTGTTCAGTTCAGGGTCTATTTCCTTGTAAAGACCAAGGCCAGCTGTAAATGCTTATTAACAATAACCTGAGAAGTGAAAGGAAATAATAAATCCCATATAAGTGTGCTCTTTTTCTCCCTCCTTTGCGACTTTCATGTAAGAACCCATCATTATGATCTGTCTCTGTATTCCTTTAACTCCAGCTGAGAAAGAATTTGCTGGTCAAAATTTACACCATTGTCTTCGAATAATTAATGGATTACTCCAAAGCAAGTGGTATGAGTAAATGAAATTCATCAGGCTATATGTAAAAACAGAAACTGATTTAATGACAAGAACTTTTAGTCTGCACAAAAACTTTGCCCCGTCCCTGGAAGTACTGCTGCAAGTGTTAAAGGTCAGGTTGGATGGGGCATTTAGCAACCTGCTCTAGTGGAAGATGTCTGCCTATGGCAGGTGACTTGGAACTAGATAATCTCTAAAGTCCTTTCCAACACAAACTATTCTGTGATTCTAGGACTCTATTAACTTCAGGGCTTTTAGCTGCTAGACAAAGGGCATTTTCTTCAAGCTAAGCGCTGGTACTTACCTAATCCCTTAGTATGAAGATGATATTGCTAAAGAGAAGAGGTTGCTCAGGTGATCATGGTGATTTACAGTAGTGATACAAGTCTCTCTTTTCCTCAACTATCAGTAACAACAAATTTTCTGTTACCTGTTCTAAGTGCATTTTACGTATTCAGTACATTTTATGCATTCATTACTTTTATACTCAGGAAAGTACCCTGTTTCATCCACTGGATACAAATTGCTCTGCTTCTGTAGATCAAAGATTTCAAGTCACAAGGGAGATAACAAAGTTGGTGAAAATTTAAAAGATATCTTGAAAGTTTGATAGGGTAAATAAATGTTTTGTTTAGCCAATATTTGTGTCATATCCATCCAGTTCAGCTTACATCTAACAGTTATGATCAACTCCCCATAACTGCAGAGTGAGTGCCATCCTCTTCCTGCTAAGAAACTGACAAAAGAAAGCATAAACACATACATGAAACTTGGTTTTGAATGGAAAATGCAAAAGTTCTGGTAATTTTAGGGAGATACAGAGTTTTGAGATTTTTATTGATTTTATTTAACTATGTGTGAAGTGTGAGTTTGAGATATTGACATAAGAAGAAACTAAGTCGTTCTTTTCAAACTATATTTTCCATGAAGTATATGCTCCTAAAATATGAGAAAATATTTTTTCTTCAGTATACATATATAGTAAGTACATATATGTAAATATATAAGCATAAAAATTGAAATATATGCATTGTTGTTTGGTTCTGGATAGAGATAAAACTCCATGCTCATTCACTTCCTGGTCTTTCTGCTGAGATTTTCCAAAGTGAGGTGGCAGGGTTTATGTGGCCAGCTACCTAGTAGGAAGGGATGGCCATGTTTACCTAAATAAAATTTACTTGCTGACAGATGGCTATGAATTTTGTTCACAGTCAGCAGTACCTGAATTATTCAAAGTAAAGAAGCTCTATATTGTACTGTTGCTATATTTTGAATAATTCTGCTGCTGTCTGTAGCCATCTTTATTGGCAACATAATGGAAGAAAATATGGGAGTAAAGAAGAGCCCAAATCACATAGTCTAAAGGCACTACTTGATGAAACATATGAAAATCATATCAAGTTTAATATGACTCGGTCCTATTGGTATTTCAGGGAATGGAGTAAATGTTTCTGACTGAACTCATAAAATATTACCAGAAATAACTAATAAGGGAATTCCTATTTATGAGGAAAATAACCCAAAACCAAGGTAGGTCTAGGGAAATGAATTTCTTTATATTAGCTGGAATTGATTTTAAGATTATGTCTTAGAAATATAAACTTTAAAATTAGTTAAGGCTCCTTTGTTACTTTCTTATTTTTCATACAAGAAGGCCTGCTGACAAAAAAGCTGTCTGCCCTGGTTGCTATATATTTGGAGAAAAAGCAGTAAGATTATCTTTCAGGGAAGTAATCCACTTTAAATGGGGATCCACTTTAAATGCAAATGTTCCCAGATACTCAACATTGGGAGCAGAGTGTAGATGACCTGACCTGTAATAGCCGGGTAATTCCTCCTATAAAGACTAAATGTGCCTTTATCATTTATGAACAACAACTATCAGAAGGTCACTCACTTCTCCATAAAAAACATACAAAGTAGGAAGTAATAAATTAATCTCTCAAGCCCACATCTGAAAAAACCCAATGCTGTTGTCAAGATCTAGGATACTGGGCTTCAGTATCTATGTCTAAAGTCACAAAGACAAAGAACAAAGGAATTCAGTTGAAAATGCATCAATTTCTTTTTCTTACTAACTCTTATAGCAATGCTTTTGTTCTTTCCATTTATGAGTGAGAATGGCATGTATACTTTTTGGGGAGAAAATGGTGCCATTATCACTTTTCTAAAATTAGGTTCAACCTTTGCCTTTATCTCCAGTTCCATGTAAGAAGCAGTGTTGCATAAAAGATGAAACTGTGAGATGTCCAGCAATTATTTCTGTTACTGTGCTTGTGAGTTGAGACAAAACTGATAAATAAGGTGGGATAAGACTGAAGGAGAGGGTCTACATTTCCCTATTGTTGTCCCATTGTGTCTGCACATTAGCATGAATTAATTGTAGTGACCTTTAAGAAATATTCAAGTCATAACTCATAAATAAATTGGATAAATCTTTGTAAGGTCACATGTGAAATCAATTTTAAAATCCACTACTCAGAGAGTTTTTGTAAGAAGCCATGCTTTTTCTGTCTACTTAATAATTTAACTTTTCATTTAACTTTCAAAAAAATGTCATTTTTTAACTTAAGACAATGATACTATGACCTGTGTTGAGTTACAAGACCACATGCAAGTCCAAATTCAATATCAACACATGGATCTCTTTTATTCATAGATAGAAATGCCAAATGCCAGTCGAATCAAAATACATTTCATTCACTACAGATAATGCTGATCTCACAAAATAAAATACTTTGGTATCATTTCATACCATTCACTGCTTATCATATGGGATCTCAAATGTTGAATCCTGGAATATAATTTTTTCATTTGATGTGACTTGATCACTGGTTCTTTCTAGTCCCTTTTACAAAGCACTGTGGGGGTCTGTGTTGTTTCACTCTGAAGCACTTCAGAGCTATGGGCTGATCTTTCAGGGTGTTACAGTCATCAAGGTTTGGGTCAGGTGGTGCAATCCAAGTGCAGACAGGTTTGAGATGAGGAAATAGCAGTCATAAAATGACACAAGCACTGCACAGTAATGAAGGTCCTGAATTTGTTAATCAAGAAGATAAACAAATTGTCCTGAGTTTCCATGGTTTTCAATGCTTACTGGAAGCATGCCCTACAGACAGACTGTGCTGTGGTTAGGGGTTTTTTCCCATTTGGAGAGGGATGACTTTCCTGTGGTGTTGGGCCATAGACAGTGTTCAGGCACCAGTGTTGGTGTCACATGCTAGTACTGCTCAAGTATATGGAATATTAACTTACAATTAAGAAATTAGTTTTAAAACAGGAAGAGCTTAATATTAAGAACATAAATCTAATATCTACTTCACCATGGTTCAAAGGGAATGGATTTTTGCAACAGACAAAAAAA
>VWYI01028871.1:4284-30112 GCA_013399455.1 Anthoscopus minutus
TTGCTCATTATTGTATTTTCATTTCCTCTGCAGTGATAAATCCAGAATAGTGACAAATGTGAAAACCCATCTTTGATGCTGAATGCTACCTCAACTGGTTTGCAAAGGTGGAGAGTTCTGGCTGATTTTGCAAATTAAGGTCATGAACCACCCACGGTAAGGGCTTCTTTTCTTCCTCAACTTCTATCTGACTCACTTCCCTTCACACATCTAGAACCTAAAGAAAATGATCCAAATGAATCAGACATTAAAAATATCACCTTGTATCTTGGGGAGAGTCTTTAGCATTCACACTGCTACAGATTACATCTGATGCCTTTCTCACTTATTTCCTTGGGACTATGTTTATTTGTGTCATTGGTGTCAGGCTCATGGCATTCCAATGAGGAAACAAGCCAAATATTACAATTCCTGCAGTCCAATGCAAAGTAAATGAGTTGGGCAGATTTAACTGGAAATAGATTTGGGGTGTCTCTTAGTCCAAAATTGCTTTTCCCTGGACTCAGTTGAGTCTGGGTCTAAATACCACAGGTGTTGACTCTTCAGGTGCAAAAAGTACATCCACATTTAGACACTGCATTTTGTCCATTGTAGGTGATCAGGACAGATAAGTTCTCCATAGAGCTACTAGTCTGCAGCTGTGCAGGCCTGGATTCAGTGACTCTGGAACTGCCTCCTGATCCTGTCTCTTATGGACTTGCCCATGGCAAGGGGGCAATTGACAGGAAACTGAAATCAATATGGAAGTTATTTACCGTTTTCACTGATGCTGAAAGTTGCCGTGTTGGATCCTAGCAAGGAGAGCTTTGAATAAACCAACTAACTGGGATAAGATTTAGGAGAAAAAAGCATGAAGATTACACATCCTTCTTCCCTTGCAAGGATGATCTTCAGTTACTCCTCATACCAGGAAGAAGGTGAAGATGATGGTCTGCATTAGGTTGTCTTTAATCAGAATGTATTGCATGCAATTATACAGAAATTATAATAGTAATACTTGGTTTTGTTGTTTTGTTTTGGGGTTTTTTCTTTTCCAAATACATCATATGGATTGTTTTTAACACAGGCACATAAATATCTTTCCTCAGTTAGAAAATAGTTCAAATTAAGTTGTTTGTTTGCAGCTTGGTTAGTAGAGCCCTAAGCAGACTCAGGAGTATTCAGGCTCATAGACATATGAGAGCAGACTGAAAGCTACCACTCTGCAGCCTTTCTTGTTTTTGTCCTTTCAGAAGCTGTCTAGATTGAAAGCATGGTTGTCCCTTGCAAAGTGATTCGTACTTGTTGATACCTTACATGACAGGGAGAAGTGATGAGCAGGTGGTAAATATAATTCTTGTGGCCTTTCCTACCTGATATTGAAGAGCCAAGCCCATGGTTGTAACTCATAAAACTTCTGCTCTCCTTCTCTGTACTGTCATCCCCTCTTGTCTTGGCTTGCTGCTTTCTGTGGTCCACCTGCTGGTCCCTCGTGTGCTCCATCACTAGCAGAGTTTAAACATATCTATTTGAAAGGGAGACTGGTTATGGCTGTGTGAAGGTGGATGCAGGAGCGTGCCTTGTGATTCTTGTGTGGTTTTCAGTGATAGAACATTAACAATTTTTGGGTAATTTTAATGTTGAAGTACAGCTCTGCCTCATTAATTCTTGCTATATTTAGAATTCAGAATAGCCAAAATGTTTGAAGGATCAGTCAATCAAGCTGTTCTCTTGTCCTTCTTCCCCTTTAACCTTCTAATTCTATGCCTTTCCTTAGCTAGACCTCTTATGCTCCAAGTAAGCTGAAAAGAAAAGCAGGGGCTCATCTGAAAGACACAAGCTTTAGGTCTAAATTTCAGTATGCCTTCCCTGTAACTTGAGCTGGGGGAGTAAAGGATCTGCTATTCCAGCTACAAGCTTATGCAACATCACAATAAGCTTGCCAGGATCCTCCAGTGAAGAATGTGCAGCTATGTTTTAATATTTATAGCGTATATAAAAACACGGGAAATGATTTAATTAAAAACAGAGAAAAGGATAAATAGGGCATATTTCTCTTTTCCTGCTCCTTTGTTTGCTAGTGCAAGGGCAGCCACTGTGGTATGAGAGCTAACCTCATCTGAGCCTTCTTCTTTTCTTTTGAAATGACCATAAAGTTATTCTGATTTTCTGCCTTCCAGTGCTATTTCTTTAAACATTTATTTTCTCCTCACAAGGCTAAGTCAAATGGTTTTGATATGTAGGCTCTTACTATGGTACTTGAGGGAAAATACATTCATTTGTTTTCATACACTGATGTATTGGCAGAAATCACATTATAGATATAGAAGCTGTTCCCTGTTTCCCCCTTCATTGTGACAATTTTTGAGTATAATAGCTAGTGAAATGAGTATCTTGCAGTAGTATTAAGAAACATGAAAAAAATTACCATCACAATTGCCACAGCTCTCATGTGGCATGTGGAGTTTAATGTTTTTATCTTGCTTGAAACTCTTTCACAGACTTAGTTCCCTGTCTTGTGTGTTTGCCTGTACTTATTAGGCAAACAAGACAGCAACTCTTGTGATCTCTACACAAAAATGACATCTTCCCTTCTCTCCAGGCTGATGGAAGGGACCCAGTTCAGGAGCTGTGATTTTTGCATATCTCGATTTTAAATTCATTTGCATATCTCGATTTTGTATCTGTAAGGTTGTAGATGTCCAATGGTGTTCTTCTGAGCAGCACTGTGCATGAAAACAGACAGGCAAAAGTGCCTGAATTTCCATGTACACACATATACACAGAACCAGAACAGGAGAACAGAACAGGAAACTTGGGATTAATCAAATTTTATCTTGAATGTGCTGCAGGAGAATAAAATATTTCCACTATGTCAGAGCACTCAGGGGGAGCTGTCACACCGGAGATGGTGGGACAACAGAAATAGATAAATTGAAGTTTGTGTAGCTACAGCTTGTGCTATACCTGTTCTGCATATGAATGGAAAACTTGAGTCCCTGCACTTATCATTTTGGCACCCTTCCTGCGTTTAAATATTACTATGTCAAGCCTTTCAGCTTTCTAAAATATAGTGACTGCTGTTCTCCAAATGGCTGAGGAAAACAGGGGAGAAATGCCTCTCACAACCCATTTTTGTGTCAGTATTTTGAGGTGCACTGGCCCAAGCACTGATAAACCTTTGCCCTTTCAGGAGTGGACTGACTGGTTAGGATCATTCTCCTGTCCTGGCTGGAGTGTTTGAGGCGGAGGTTAGGAGTGAAGGAGAAGTCAGTCTGTCCTTTCTGGCTATGACCTGACCTGGCCACCTTTGTGTTATTAGGATTCAGCAGTCCAGTGATGCAGAGGATGCTCCCCAGCCCTGAAAAGCATCACATCTCTTATGAATTACTCACACCAACCATCCCATATGCAAGCTGGGTCTTTCAAAAGTGAGGGTGCAGACATTGCCAGTATTCTAAATTGATTGTGGGTTTTATTGAAAGGGAAATATCCTTTACAGTTAGTCCTTGGCCTATATATAGTTCACTGGAGATACTTCTGATATTCTGAATCTGGCATATTTTCATTATATTCTGCCCCATAAATGATTGTTCTGTAGCAAATCAGGGTAATTACAAATGCATCCTCATAAGATTCACAGGCTTTCCCTACAGAGGGTTAGGAGAATATTTGGCTGTAACATTTTCCTTCCTTGTAAATATTTAAATTGTTTGCTTAAAGGAAGCATCATCTTACTTTTTTCTATATTCTGTTAACTCAGGCTTAACAAGAAAGATCCTCATTAACTTAGGTCTAGAAAACAATATTTACTATGCAAAGTAATTCAAAGTCCATCCTTGCTTTATCAAGAAACCTGTCCAAACTGCTTAAGGGGTCTAGAAGACAATCCAGCTGTATCACACCACGTGAATATTGAAGTAGAAAGATAAATTCAATAGTAGGTGTGGTTTGTAGGCAGCTGTACAATTGAGAGTTTGCATTTGGATTGTTCTATCCTAAGTCCTTGCAATACAGCAACCCCAGAAATGCTTTAAAAAAAAAATTGCCAGTGGCAATTTCATAGCTGCAGTTGAGACTATGGAATAATGGGAGATGTCTAGAAAATCTTATTGAGGCCCAGAATTCTCAACTGTGAAATACAAGCATGCTTAGGAGTTGGGTGAAAGAAATGGAGTTAAGCATGAACCTGAGCATGGGCTTTGGCTGAAGGTTATCCAGCTATTGTCAGCAAGCCAACTCCAGACAAGCTTGTAAAGTGGATGAATTGCATTTAACTAGGAGATGGCTGTTGCAATTTTAACTTTTCAAAGTCCCATTTTTCAATAAAAATCTCAGTGGCTTTTATACTGGAAAGGCCTTGTAACATGTTGGTTAGTGATATGAGGCCTGATTTTAATTTTTTTTTTCAGCTTTTATCATTTCTTGAGTCAAAAATGAAACAAAGATGTGATTATTAGGATGTAAGGTCCTCCGCATAGATGTATTTTATTTCTCCTTATAAAATAAATAGCAGGTATGTGAGGAGGGGCCAGCCCAAAGCTCAGACAAGTGATATACTTACAAAGGTGCTGTGGTTTTTGAAGAGATTCAAACTGATGAGTAGTGGTTTTATCAATCAAGTTAAAATGTGGGTTATTTTTAATGAAGGTAGCTGGGATCCTTTCAGCCATACCAGTACCTAATGCACCTGGTCTGAATTACTGATATAAAAACTTGTACTTGAGGTGAGGATTAATCTCCCCTTGCTTCAGGCATCTAAAACTGTGTTTCTAATCAAAGTTAGCCATCAAGCTCCTTTCTGCAGTTGTTGCAGAGATAGAAAGGATGAGAGAGACACCTACAAATGAACATTCTTCCACTTTTCTTATACAGATGTATTAATAGGGAATGATGGGTGAGATGACTTCCCTCATTCTGCTGATGCAGATATAGGCATCTTCTCAGAGCCAAATATAGACTAAGTTTGATAAAAAGCTCAACTATAGCATAAGCAATCTTTGGACTGTCTCAGGTGTGAATAATGTCCCAGGCTTTTGAGGCAGGATGACACTTGTGCTGATCTTGTACAAAGTCACTGTTGCTTGCTATTGGGCACTGAGTGCTTCAAGCATCATTTCAGATGGAGTTGGCCCCATCAGTGAGGGTCAGTGGCATATCCATCTGCATATTTAACTTCATTCAGGATGATCAGAGGTGACAATGAGGAAGGTCACGTACCTGTTCCCTGGTGTAGGAACTGGAGAAATAGCTTGTGTCTTTTGCTTTCTCTTGTTTTCTTTTGTGAGTTTTTTTAAAAAATTTTATTCCCATTTTCCCACCCTGCACACTTGACTGATATTGAATACAGCCCATCCCTTGGGGAATGTAACTTTCATTTTTAGTAGTGAAATGGTCTTGCAATTGTAAAAAATTGATGGCTGTCTGAAGCAGCTGTTAATCTTGCTTGAGAACTGCATCATTAACTTATAGCACAATGTACACATTACGGACACATTTATAAATGGGAGAGAGTGTAGAATTCCATTTCTAATTTCCTTCTTGTGGAGGCTCATAAAACTCACAGGGAAAACACTGCCTTTGACATGTTGTCATAGCAGACTTCTCTACTTCTATAGTTCCTTTCAGAAGAATTGCTCTCTGTGGCTATGTTGGTGGAGTAGAGCAGAAGAGAAACCTTTCTGCTGTTCCTTTTTCAGGTGGGTGACTTTGGCATCTCTGTAGTGATGCCAGACATTGTGAGAAATATCACCACATGCAGCAGAGCTGGGTGCAAGCAACCCGTAAGGCTCTGTGGTGGGAATAGCTGGCAACTGAGGCATGAAATGCCCAGCCTGTCAGGCTTTTGTCACCAGATGTTTTGAGTGGACCTGGACCCCCAGGAAAATACTGTTTCTCATGCTCACAAGTTTCTGAGATGTTAATCAAGTGGAATGTTGAATCTCCTGTCTGACCCTTCAACCCTTACAGAAGGCATTTGTCAACTCCACCATCTCAGTCAAGTAACTGTGAGTTACACCCATGATGTGCCCTGAAACAATGGGTGTGTCCCAAGCCTCATGTGAGCTCACATCACTAAGAATGGGAATAGAAGCTGTGGGACATCTAACACAATGCTAGCTTCTCCCTGCGGGGCATTTACTGTAAGCCATGGTTTAATACCTTCACACTCATCATTAAGCCCACATATGTATGTCCCAAAGGACCAGGTGCTCTGTCCAACTCAGGAAGGTCTGCTCTGCATGGATTTCCAAGCTCAACACAGATCTATTTCCTCTTGACTGTCATTGTCCTACCTGATGATATCTTCAACAGTGAAGAAAGAGCAGCCATTTTTCCTCTGTTCATGTCTTTGTTCAGATTAAACAAATCTTATCATTTATACCTGTGAGTATATGAGTGAACTTGGACCAATTTGCTCTAGTCAATGACTGAGACCTGCTTTTTGTCATGGATTGGTAAACCTTTCTGTCAGGAATTTTGAGTCTGGGCTTTTTATGAGCAACAGATTAAGATTTCAAGTGAATTACATCAGCTTTTAGAAAAAAATCACCATTTCACACATCCAAGTTCTTAGGTGTATTTAGTCCATTTCGGTAATCAAGTGGTCGAGACATGGCTAAATTTGTCTATCATCTTTCTGAGATGATCCTATATCTTTGAAAGGGACTAGAAAGTCACAGCTAGAAACCTGGTTCTTGGTTATTCCTAAATACAGTGGAGTTAGGGTTGCTCAAGAGGAATCTTTTAACTTAGAGATAAAAACGAAGAAGATTCCAGTCTGTGGCAAAAGAGGTGGTCGTGTTACAGCTGGGTGCCTTAAACAGTACGGTTTGCTTTTATTCTGCCTGTTCTTCAGAGATGGTGACATTGGTTGGAACTGTGAAGATGAAAAGCAGTAGCTGAAAGCTTACTGTCAACAAACATCTTGTTAATCTATGTGCATGCATCATTTACATATAACCTCAGAGGTGTTTCCTGGTAAGATGCAATCTGCTTGCTGTTCTCTTAATTTGAAAGCGATGGCAAGAGTACTCCAATTATGCTGTGGCCTTATATGCTTTTAAAACACATAGGTGTGTGGACAAAAAAAATGTTTCCAGGGTCTGTTGAGAGCTTGTAATTGAGTGTGTTATTTCTCAAGCATACTTCTAAAATTTCCACTCCTCCGTGTACACTCAGCATGGAAACTAGTTTGGTCCAGAAAGGTTACTCTTGGCAATATAGAAATTTGTCTTTGAGACATTTCATAGTGCAATCAGTCACTAAAACCAGACTTTGCTGTCCCAGCAGCATATCTGTAAATAACTTGCAGTGAATAGGGATCTTATAAATATCCCTCTTCCTAGTTTTTATTTTTTGTTTAGAAAGCAAACAAACTGGAAAGATTTCTTTGCTTAGGAAAGGAGAGGACTGGAAGTTCTGGTGACAGTTGAGCTTAGTGCCAGTAGGTGACTCATGAATTACATTCAGTTCTACTAATGCCCTGTGTACCTGATGTGAACAGGCCTGCTGTTTAGCTGGACCACTTCTAAGCTGTATTTTCCTTACATCCCCAGCTTGCCCTCTTTAACCACTGACATATGTGTCTTAAGGGACTTACATGTTAAAGTAACCTACAAGGCTGTGCCTGACAGTAAACAGAAGGGAGAACCAAAGTGCCTTTTCCAGCAATGTGCTTGTCAGGAATATTCTGTTGGGTGGCTGAAGGTTATGGGGACTACAATAGCATAAACTAGACTGGGTCTCTCAGGCCGGACACGGATCTGAGTGACTGTGGAGCATCCTCTCATCCTGCCCTCTTACCTTGCCTTGTCTTGGTCTATCTTGTCTCCTTATCTTTTAAGTGCTACAAGGAATAATAAATACTTTTAATCAAGTAATTATGAACAAAGGAAATATTTTTCAATTTGTTGGAGTAATGGAGGTCATGGGAGATTTCCCTTTTGAAGCAAACTTACTGAAGTTCTATAGAAGCATCAGAAATTGACTCAGCCAAAGATTAGTGTCAAAGCTGCTCTAGGAAGGCATGTGAAGTCACATGAATAGAAGTAAAGGCCCTGAGTGCTGTGGGTTTTCTCCCATTCATCTCTGCTTTCAGAACATCTGAGGACATCTGAAGCTGGACTTAACTTCTGCATTTAACAGGCTTTGTACTCTACATCTGTCTAAGTTGTTATCAGAAATTGGCATCCTAAGGAATCTTAGAGGTTCTTGTCATGTGAGCATGTTTTGTGGTCCAGGGGCTTACTCTATCACCATCACAGCTTGTCATCTTCCATAGCGATGGGTCCATAGGGAGAGTGCTTTTAGCCTCACAGTTTCCCACTGCACCCATTCTCCAGATCCTAAATGGCACAAGAAAATTCCTCTGTCATATTGGGATAGATTGTGCCATCTTTCAGCAGCAGTACAAACTCCAAAATCACATCTTGCTAGAAGTCCAGTCTTGGTCAGATCTATGCTAAATGGCAACTTAGAGGGTCCTCACTGTCCAGCCTGGAAATTCTCTCTAGAGAGGAAATAAATTTGCTCTTGGCAAGGTGGACTTCTGTATTGCATACAAATATCTGCTAGAAAGTAAACTGGTATGAAGCCAAAAATAACTACTGGAGGTTTAAGAGAGTATGTTGGGATTTTTCTCTATTAACCTTAACAAGAAAAAAGAAAACTCTTACCTTGCTCTGGATGGAAGCTTGCTTTTTCTTGTTACAAATTAAATAACAATGACAGAAGTCTGACTTTTCCACTCCAAAATCTAATCCCAAAGAAATGGAGTTACTGGAAATCTAATTTTGTCTTCAAGGCTGATTAATTATTTGATCATGCAAGGGTTGGCCAGCCAAACAGTTCACCTTTCTTGCATGGCTGCTGTTCCCGTTAGGAATGTCACCTCAGAGCATAGTCAGTTTAGAGTTTCAACTGAGGAGCTGTAGAGAATTTCACACATTAAAACTGGATTGACTCCCATACCTGTTTCTTCAGCAAAAGTATGTGTCTGTATAAACACAAAGAAACAAAGAGCTCTTGGAGGGGTGGGTATTATAAACAGCTACCTAGATTGCTGGTAATATGACAGAAATCTTTCTGTGATAGATATTTTACATGGCATCCCTTGGTTTTAAGCAATGTTGATTTGGGATCTACTACTACTCAAAATGTCTTGGTGACAGGATGGCAAAGTCAACTAGCTGTGAGTGCTGAAGGGAGAAGGCACTTCAGGCACAAGTCACTGGCAGGAGAACACTGCTACAGCTCTAACACAGGGTGCAGTAAGGTAGAGCATGCAGCTGGGGGCCAGGGACACCCAGTGGAGCTGGCAGCAGGAGCTGTTACTTGCTCACATCTTCCCACTGCTTCAGACCAGGTAGCAGACCCTGCACCAGCCTGGAGGAGTGCTCTTTATGGGAGCTGAGTTATGCAGTGAAAAAGAGCCGCTGCGCTTGCACTCTGCAGGCACTCAGCCTATCCTGCAAATTCACAGGCTTGTTTGCATCATCTCTTCCTCAAAATGTGTAACACTGGCTGAAATGGCAGCCTTTTTGACTTGCCATTATGGTATTCTACAGTGTCAGTGCAGGAAGAGGTTCTGTATCCATTTGACATCCTAGTTTTTGTGCCCAGAGGTTCTGCCAAGGGGTGTTTGGAAATTTTGACAATTTGTTTGGAGTTTTGAGATGACCTTCAGCCTTGCTGGATGAAAGACCATGTATCACTGCTGGCCACACCACATACATTATTTCTGTCTCAGGCATTGTACTTAAACATCTGGAAATATTTGTCTCTGAATGATAGTGAGGCACTGGGATAGATTATCTAGGAAGACAGTATTATCTTCAGTGCTGGAAAGGTCTTTAAGAAACATCTAGGAAACTGTCAGTCAAGCATGGCATATACCAAGTTCATCCCTGCAAGGAGCAGATCCTTACCATTTCTGCATGTGTGAATTCTATGTACAAAAAATTCCTAGAGCAATGTGGGCATGCCCACTGTAGCATGAGCATTTGTGTTGTAGCCTCTCCACATATAAAATATTCTCTGGCAAGGAACGGCAATTTTGAAAAAAACTCCAACTTTTCAGAATAACCCTCTTTGTAACTTGTCACACCCCTCTCAATGGCATTTCTCCATTTCTGCTGAGACAAGGGCTCATCTGTAGTTCTCAGCAGAAGTAGGCTATGCTATAAATACTTCCTTTCCTCCTGCCAAAAGGTAAAGGTGGAAACAGCAAACTGGTTAAGTAAGGCATTTTGTTGAGTGTGCTTCTTAGTATGACAACGTGGTTTGGAGAATATTCTGTTTATGAAGAGCGCTTTCTCTCAAAGGGGAGTATCTGCCAGGGAGAATTAAATACTCCAGTGTGAACTTCTCCCACACTCCTTTCTGTGTCCAGAAGCCCCTACATTCCAGTTGTCTATTTGCCCCTCTCTCTATTGGTGGCTCGTGGGCAAATCTCACCCATCTCCTCTGAGCTCAAGTTAAGAGTAGCAGAGCATAAAGCTCCAGCACTGGAGACATTCTTTGTCTTATGCATCTCTTCCTGATCTCTGCAATGATCCTCTGACAAAAAAGTTTTCAAAGGATTTGTGATGTCTGGGCAAGAAAAAATTTCCTACCAGCTGCCTTCGTCCCACCACCTGTCAAAACTCCCCCAAAAAGGCCACAGGGGTGATCATACTTAAATTACTAGTAACAGAGCGTTTACTCTGAAATGACAGAAAATACACTTTTCCTGTAATTCCTTTTTCAAGTAGTGCATGTGGTAGGAAGCCCCTTAACTCTAAAGCAATGTCACAGTACCTGTTAAGGAGCTTGGCAAGTGATTTGGTGAGGGGCAGCTGAAACATGGTGTTATGGGCAGTCTACTTTGGCCAAGGCCTTGTTTTAAAATTCAGGTGAGCATAAGATTATTGGTGCTGTGCCAGTTTTGAGATGCTCTGGTGTGACGTCAAGGACCATCTGAGTTTATTCATCAATATTAAATGACAAAAATGAAAAGACCAGGTAAAAGAAGCTTTTACTGTAAAGCTTTATTTATACAGACACAGTCACTTTCAGTGCAGCATTGTTATCCCACTGCTTTAGCAGCTTCAGCCTTTGTCCAAGTGGAAGAAAGTTCTCTGGTCTTCACCACTGCAAAATACCCCTTTGGTAAAACTAGCAGACAAAGCTCTTGTATCGTTGAAACAAGCTTCAGGTTGTGGATCATTATTTTGGGCAGGAAGGAGAAGAGAAGAGCTGATATTATTTTTTCTCCTCCCTTTTTCCTTAGTTCAATCTTTTAGCCCAGGAGTTCAGATTTTAGGAGAAGCCTTCAGGTGAACAACACTGAAGTAATGGCTCTTTTCTCCACTTCTTGATCGTGGGACTCAGGTGAGTTCATTGCAGGACAAGATGCCAGTGGCACTTGACTGCTAGCCTCCCCTCTCAGGCTGGTTATCTATCCCACACTGATGAATGTCCAGGAGCAGAAGGTGCCCAGCACTTCCTTCCCGCAGGTCTTTCTCCTGCAGCTGTGTGGTGTCCCTACCTAAAGCCACCTGGTCACTAAGTAATCCCACTCATGCCAAGAGGCCAGTGGCAGACCTGCCATGGTTGTCTCCAAGATGAGCTTGAAGATCTGATGGTGGCAAAGAATATCCTGAGTTGGAAGCGATCCACAAGGATCATCAATGTCCAACTCCTGGCCCTGCTCAGAACAGCCTCAAGGTTGCACAATGTGCCTGAAAGCATTGTTCAGGCTTTTCTTGAATTCTGACAGGCTTGTGGGGCGTGTTCCAGTGAAGAACCTTTCCCTAACATCCAACCTAAACCTCCCCTGGCACAGCTCCAGGCTGTTCCCTCGGCTTCTGTCACTGGTCACCACAGAGCGGAGATCAGTGCCTGCCCCTTGCCTTCTCCACGGGAGGATGTTGAACACCCTCAGTCTCCTCCAGGCTGAACAAGCCAAGCGGCCTCAGCCACGCCTCGTGCGGCTTCCCCGGGGCCGTTCCCCAGCTCGGCGGCGCTGTTTTGGGGCAATAACCCCGAAATTCCCGAGTTCTCGGAGGCGCCAGGCCGGGCCGTGCACCCAGTGCCGCCAGGTGGCGCCGCCGCCGCGCGGGCTGGGGCCTCCCGAGTCCCGGGAAGAGAGCGCAGCTTCCAATTACTGGCTTTTAATTACTACTGAACTTTGAATTCCTCTACGAGACAGTCCTAGGGAAAAAAAATAGTAAGGACTTTTCTTTATTCTGACTTATGGGTTTATTCATTTTTTCCTGAACATATGTGCATTCTTTTGGTGCTAGAAAATCTTAACTTCCACATAGCCTTAGGAGCTGATGCAGTGATTCAAAAAGAGCTGTATTTTAACACACACGAAAAATAATTATATCTTAATTTTTGGCAATGATGGTTAGTTAGCTTCTTTTTTCTATTACAATAGCATGGAGAAGAGATGTTTTTCTCCAAATTTTCACTGATGTCTTCTTGGTATGCATCACATAATTGCACCTTTGCAATGTGTTGTCTTTCTCCTTATTAATGGTGACAAAAAGGACACAGGGCCATAAAGTTTAACTCAGTATTAAATATTTGTGCAGGCCATGTGCCACCTCCTCTGTGTCCCACTATAACTCCAAGGGCAGGAAACCCTGCTGTCCCCTCTAGGGCTCGACAGGAGGAGCAACTTGGTTTGACTCACCTCCCACTTCAGCAAAATTCAGTTTTGTCTGTGCCTTAATCTGTTCCTGTTCTACTTTCTTTACAAAGGAGGAGGAAATTGCAATTTAACAGAAGGCCACCCAGTTAGCTGGGGTCTTGGGCCTCTCTACTGGAAGAATGTAGGAGAATTCCAGTCCCAACAGATGAAGCTCTGTGTAAGCAAAAGGGGGAAAAATAAGTTAATTTTCAGGCCTGAGTCCTTATTTTATATTCCTAAGAGACCTAAGGTTCTCTGTTTTTCATTGTGGTTTTTATTATATGTAGGACTGGCCATGGGAGCCTAGAAAAATCCCAAGTGCCTTAAGGCTATAGAAACACCAGGCTCTCCATGCTCTGTGGGAATGTCTTCAGTAAGCCAGATTTTGCAGCTGATGTTCATCACCGATTTCTCCCTGAGCTGCACTCAGGACTCCCAAGACCCAATTTATAAATGTGTATCTGCTTGAGGGCAGAAGAGAGAATCTTAACAAAGAGTTAAATGAGGGGGCAGCACAGATCTGCACCCTCTCAGGCTGCATGGGCATTGCTGCCCTGCAGCTTTCCCTTTCCTCTCTGGTGGGAGAGAAGGGCAGTCTCTTCTGTCCTAGTGTGCTTTAGTCTTAAGGCAACGTGATGGCTGCAGCAGCTGCTGCCCTGGACTAAGCAGGCTGAGTTGGTGTCAGGAATGTGCTGAGGTGGTCCCTTGTGAAGAAGCCAGGACTAAAGCTGTCTGGGATGTTGTATGCATTAACCTGCAGCTGATATTCAGGAGAAGAAAGGGGATTAACCAGTCATACAAAATATACAGAATTGTTGGGGGAATCCTCATCTTTTACCCAGAGCTCTGTGTGTCCATGGACCCATGATGCCCTGCACACTGTAAATCCACTGGGAGAGGTGCTTCTTTTTCATTCAAGGTGTGTCCAGTACAAGATTCTCTGGTGGCCTTTTTCACTGATTTGAGGTCTGTAATGACACTGTGGCTAATTAGATATGATGGATAGTCATTGCAAAAACAGAGAGTGTGGAACACATTCAAGAAACATGTTGGACAGTAGGTGAGACAGACCACAAAGAGTTTTTCAGCTGTTACTGATTGTTGGTGATACTCAAACAATGCAAGGAGGAAGGTGACTGCTTGTCTAGGAGAAATAACTACAGATAACACAAGCAAGATCATTGGGATGGAAACATTAAAATGCTGTATTCTGACTTGCTCTCCCACTTTTGGTTAGGCTGGAAGTTCTCCCTCTTTCCTGAAACATTAGTAGCCCTTTGAGGCAATACCCACTTTATCTGTACTTTGGAGGTAAAGGAGCTGAGGCACAGAAGATGAAGCGCTGGCCTTATGTAGCATCTTAGTAGTGGAGGTAGAAGCCAAATAGAAGTCTGCAGATGACAGTACTAGAAATACCAGCTTGCTTTTCTTCTCTGGGGAAGAAAATACAGCACCTGGAGAGCATGATGGTAACATATCACTCTGTAGGAAGAACAGTGCTGGTCCAGAATTGGACGTCCTCCTAGTGTGTACTGAACATAAATAATTTGCCTGTGAGTAAGATGGAGAAACAAAGAACTACAGCAGCTCACCTTTGAAAAATTGCTTTTATTAGAGCAGTCTTGCTAAAATTGCTGGGAGTAACAGATTCTAAAATTGAGCCACTGAATTAGTCTCAAATGGAAACTGACAGCCAGCCTTAAAGTGGAGAAAATTGGATTTAAGAATTGCACCTTGGGCATAGCAAGATGTCGAGGAAGTTGCTGTGCTGTAGCTGATGAACTCATATGGAGCATGGATTTCATACTGGTGAACAGCAACGTAGTAAACATTCTACAGAAACATTACAAACCCAGGCTGGAGAAAATCCCTTTAAAGAGGTGATCCAGGTGAGAAAATGCTTCGTAGACATCTGCTGTGAGCAAACTGCAGCCCTGGAGGATTACTCTCTCACATTTGTGTGTGGCATGTTCCCAGCCCATGAGGAAGGAGGAGGGAAATGGCCCTTGAAACAGAGTAGTGAGAATGGAATGGATGAGTGCTTTTGCATGATTTCAGCTGTGCAACAGCATTTCATTTCAGGGTCAAGGCTCAGTGACAAGGACTCTTGAAGGAATGCACCTCTGGTAGATCAGGAAACCCTATGGTGATGATAACAGCTGTGCCCTTAGAGTGTGGTAGGTTCTGGCTTCAGGGGACAAAGTAAGGAAAATGTGAAGATAGGTGTAGAAAGTTTTGAAAGGGGCTGAACACTTAAATAAGTTAGGTCTGAAAGGTTTTCTGGAGAAGACAGTAAGGTTTATTAAGGTCCTTCTAATATTAGCTTGCTTCATTCAAACAAAGGGAGAAAATCCTTTACTATTACCCAATTCAGAAATGTTGGTTTCTAGCCTTGAAGAACCAATTCTATAAGTATTTTACAAGGAAGAAGAATCTCTTTGAGAAATACTTCTGAGTAGCTTTGCTTGTTGGGGTGGAAAGGGGCCAAGGGTTCATAGGAGAAATGCCCATAGGCACTAACACCCAAAACACATTATGGCAAAAAAAAAAAAAGCCCCTCCCAGTAGCAATTCTACAAAACAAGATTTTTTTACAATGGATTTTCCTACTGATTTGCTGTATACAGCAGCTTTGTGGTACTAAACTAAAGGTTGTTGCAGGTTTCTCAGAGACCCATACTGCAGTTCTCCATCTGCCTACAGGTTTCTGTATTAATGCCTGGTATCAGGATCCTTTCTAGAATGCAGGAGTCATTCTTGGCACTAGCTATCAGTATATTCCTTAAAATAATCAACTGAATTCAGCGTGATTGTGTTTTTTAATTCTGGAGTACAAATTAATAATTTCCACATTTTGTAGTTACTCTGTGTTGAAGAGTCCACATTCATTGGTAAGCCCTGAGCAGAATCCTGGGTTAGCTGACAGTTTCAGTGAAGATTTTCAGTGCGCCTTGGGTGATTTAACTTAATCCGTCTCCCTGTCTCAGCTCCTTACCAGCAAGATAGAGGTGATAACCCCATCCAATAGGGGTGACATGGGGATAAATGTAATCAAGAGATTGTGCAGGCATTAGTGTACTAACAACAACAAAATACCTAAGATTTCTTATCTAAATATGAAGGTTAATTGCACTCTTTAGAGGTAGCTGGCTTGCATTCTTTTTAGCTGATAAAAGGGAGCTTGCTCCATCCAGTTTCACACCACTCATCAAGAATGCAGTTGTATAGTGTTCAGCTCCTTTTCAGCTGCAAAACGATTGCCATGGACATAGCACGTGGGTATGTAATGCTCTCCAAAACACCAAGGGTCAGATTTCCAGCAGAGCTGTACACTCTAAATGGAGATTTGACATTTTCCAAGGGGTTCATCTCCCACTGAGAACAAGAAGAGACTCTGGGAGCTTAAGCGCTTTTGAAAAAAGAATCTGGCCTCTGTGCAGGAGCTAAGCTTTCTTAAGACTGAAAAAAATGGATGAAGGGTGTGTGAAATCAAACCATAAATGAGCTCAGAGCAGCAGCACCCTGTGACCTGGCTGGCGAGTGGAATAGTGTGAGTGTAATGTGCACATGGATGGTGAGAGAAAGAATTATCACAGAACTGATGAGGCACCTGGATCAGAGTTTCAAAAGGTTAATATGCTTGTCAGAACACAGAAGCTGGTCTCTACTGGCAGCAATAGCTCTTCAAAGCTCTTCTGACTATTTGTTTTACCAAAGCTGCATGCAGCAGTATTGTGCTTTTTAGCCACATATGTGGCCTTTAGGTCTTAATCCTGTTCTGAATAGGGTCAAACTCAAAGGCTTCTCCCTGCCCCATACCATTAAGCTTATGATATGACTTCTATTGTGAGGCAGTCAGGCATTATACCAATTCGTGGGTATAAAAATGCGCAGCTACATTTTCCTATTATGAGAGGTATCCTGCTCACACACACTGGACACCCTGCAGAAGTTTTTCACTTTTGGTTGGATTGAAGAGCTTTGAAACAATCTAAATAATGGTTTGGGGGTTTTTTATTATTTTTTTCTGTTTCTCAATCATTGCTTTTCTGCTCTTGTTCTGAAACAGCCTTTCACAGATATGCTGGAATACCAGCACACATTGAAGTATAGCTGTTGTTTCTTTATAGCACTCTTGCCTTGGAGCTCTGCAAGCCAGAAAAAGACACATCCAACCCTCTCTTTCTAGATGGTCTTCTGCAGAGGGAGCCAGCTTGGACCAGTTGGAATTAGTGTGGTATATTACACCTTCTGTCAGATAATGGGTATCAGTATCACTTTCTGTAGGAACACAGGTTTTCTGTGGACTTTGCTTTCAGTTTCTTTCAGGTCTGTATGGATCCTCCCTTCAGACAATGCTGGGTTTTAAGGCTATGTAATTTTAAGGGGAATGTTTGCCATTCCTTGTGCTGTCAGGCTTGCTTCTAGCTCTGTGTCTTGCCTTGAAATTCTGACATTCTAGGATGAATAGAGGAGTGTGAATCCACAATCCAGTTGCGGACATGTTCCTAAGTGTCATAAATGGAGGAGACCTCCCAAACACCTTCCTAGAGGTGATTAACTATGTTAAATGCCTGTCTCTTTTATGTAGATGAACACTTTAGCATCGGACACACTATCCCTCTTCTCTCATCTTACACCTGTGTGCAACTCAGCCCTCCACTGTGCTCCCCAATGTCCATTTCACAGGCAATACCATGGAAGAGAAATCAAGCTATGGAAAGCAGCTGTATCCCTGTGTTGTGCAGGCAGTCCAGTTTCATCTGAGGGCACTGGCACTGTGGTTTCACTTCTTCTCTCTGTCCCAGTCAGGTACCAGCCTCAAGTACATCCCTTGCTTGTGATCTTGGCAGAAGATCCAGCCCAACGTGCATATGAGGATTCTGACTTCACCTCCTTCTCTTGTAGCTGACAGGTTTTAAACTGAAATGGGAGACATTAAACTGACTTATTTGCCTTCTGTCTAGGGTAACTGGAAGATTAATATTTTGGTTGAGAATATATTTTATGCTAAATACAATATTTTATTAGACGTGAAAATATCGAAGAGTTTAAATGTTTTGCTTTTCAGGTTTTATGTGCAATAAAATGATGACTGGTATCAAAAAAGTGTAATTTCATTTTTATATGACTGTTTCTTCCTCTCCAATTCTCAAATAAAATGCTCAGCACCTTTTAAAAAGCCCACCTGCACTAAGAGACTGCTTTTGTTGGCCTCCAGAGCACTAGTTTTAATTTGTTAACAGGAAAGTATCTTTTGAAGGAGGATTATACAAGCTAAGAGATGTTTTTAGAATATGAGAGAAAGTGAAATTGCAGGCAATGAACTCCTGGAAACAGACTCAAGCAAACGATAAATAAGTACAGAATTAACCCTGCATCCTCTTCTGCAATGTGTGTCCAAAATGTTAAAATTCTGCCAGTTTTGCTTGCTGCACAAGGGAGGTCCTTCAGACAGACCATCCTGCTGCCCCTTGTGCTGCAGCTAGCAGGAAAAAACAGAACTGCTAATGCACTTTGTAAAGGTGGTTTAGATTCTTTAAACCATTTAGTCCTGCTTGTAGGAATCCCTCTGGCAGATCTTGCTCTTAATTCAGTCCAAGGCGACCTTCCTCTCCAACTTGGCTAGTCAGCAGGTCCAGGACTCTGTACAGAGAGGAGCCTAAACACAGATAATGGAAATGCAGATGAGGGAGGTGTTCTCCGAGTTCAGTAAAGGGAACCTAGTCTGCTCCTGGAGCCCCCCTTTGAGGACTACAAAGGGCAACAACTTCACTGTGGGGTCTCCAGTGGTCATGGCCATGAATAAAGTAATGGAAAGGGACAAGATGCAAGATGCCAGCCTCTGCTTCAGGACTCTCTGAGGATGGCTCAGCACTCTATTCCTTGTCAGTCTTGAGCACCTCTGTTCCCTGAGAATAGGAAGATTCCTCTGTGGAGTTAAAACATCTAATTCCTTTCATAGATTTTCTTCTGAGAAGCTTCTGATATGCAGCTGTGGCAGCATTGTGTTACTTATACATTACCTGCTTTTCTAACATGAGGATTTGCTGAATGAAGTGTATTTCCACACTCTTTGAACAGTAAAAAACTGGAAGCCATCTTCTTTATTCTCAAATGATATATACCCCCACAACTCTTACCAATATAAATAAGGCTTTAAATAGTTAGGGATTGCTGAACTAAGCTTATAGCATACTACAAATATTAAAAAACCTCCAAAAAAACCAAAACCCCAAAAAACTTACATCTTTTGTTGCTGTTTAAATGGCTCAAGTAGACCATCTGCTTCTGAAACAGCTCATGTATTTCTGCTTCTGGAACTGTTAATGTATTTTTAGATATGGTTGCAAACTGACCACAGTGCTGCAAACAGCCCTCATCTGCGGAGAGATCTGTTTTTATGTACAACATGAGACTGGCAAGAGATGTGTCTAATCAGTATTTTAGAAGTCACACAGGAATGATATGACTCCAACTGGCACAGCCATGTCCTTGTAATTTCACTTCACTACCACTTAATTTGTACAAAATAGGGGAAATTTTAAATGAGTGCTAGCATAATGGGAGAATCTAATGAATCCCTTGTTTACGGCAAAATAAAGCCGCCCAGCTAAGATGACTTCCCTTTAGCCTCCTGTGATTCACATGGGATGTGGAATTACAGCATTTGTTCTTGAGCAGAATTATGGATGAGGCCCAAGACTAACTGACAGCTCAGTTATTTCTTCCTGATGCATTTCATTAATAGCCCCTGCACCTCTCACCTCTATGAAATTGGCAGCTAGTGAGGTGCCTGTAAGAGGCTAATTACCTCCAGAGTCAATTGTCCTGGACCCAATTGTTAATCTCCTGGTGTTAATTGCCAAAATCAGGGGAAATCAGGGTAGGCAAGGGGGCACAGGAGCTGCTTGCATGTTAGAGAGCTGTGTAGAAAAATGCAGGCGTTCAACTGTGCTCCATGACTCCACAGCAGAACACAGCGAGTAGGAAACATAATGAGGCCCAAGCTGAGTGTAAATCCTGCATGTTTTGCTGTATTTTTCATTCATCACCTTCAGATTACTAATCTATGAGGGAGCTATAAAGCAGGTGGTGTGGAATCTGGGGTCTGAAGATGTCAAATAAAAAGTACCAAGGATCTGACTAGGGTGCCTGTACTACCTGATGCTGAGATAACACTAGCAGTGTTGTAATGGGCTGGGAAAGAAAAATAATGGAACAGTTATACAACTGTTTAGTTCTCTGTTTTGCCATTGCTTTTCAATGTGATTTTTCCAGACAGAAGGGTAAATTTAATCCTAGAGGTTAATGAATCTCTGGAAGTCCTCTAGTAATTTCAGTTGAGTTCATCCCATCTCCATAAAAATATATCTGTAGTGTGTTTGACTTGTGCTTTTGGATCTGCTCTTCTAACTTTAGATAATTGAGTACCTTCCTGAAAAAACAGAGAAAACTGTGTTAGTTTATGGATAAACTAGGATTCATAAACAACTATTAAGTTACGTAGACTGTAGTTTGAGCCAAAACCTGAGCAAAATATGTTTGATGAGATACCTATCATGCACATAATCTGTTGAGGAAAAACCCTGCTTGGTTCTATTTTCAGTCTGTCAGACTGGTGACTTTTCAGCATCCCAGTTTACAGCTTCTGTCTAGACTATGGTTTGACCTTTTGTTCCTGGTGTCAGATGGTGACTTTCAAGAGCTCGAGTCTGCTGCTGTTGGGCAGTGATGGAAGGGTGTATTCTGCTAACCTAAGCAGCTGGAACATCTGTTGGAGGAATAAAACCATCAGTTGTTTGTCTGGATGTTTGAGTGATAAGAAACTTTGGCTGTGGGGCTTTGTCAGCATGTGTGACAAATGTTTTGTCTCCCAGTTTACAGTAGAACTCTTTTAAATAAATACAGATTACTTTAGATCTTTTCAGATTTTTTTTTCTTTTTTATACTTGGTGGGGAAGAAAACAGAACTCTTCTGTGGCTCCTATATATTGTAATGGACATTTTGCAAACTAGTGGCAGCAACAATTAAGTTAGCTTACAAATTCCAGTCTGGAAACTGCCTGCATGACTCAAAGGGCTGAGAAACATTTGAAAAAATAAAAGATTTTTTGGATGCTGGTGATATGAGTGGGGAAATTAAATTCAAAAAAAAGGAAGAGGTAATATTGAAAGTGTTGTGGTTAGTGAGCAGATTTTAAGAGCACCTCTGTTTTGATTTAGTTTTCATGTTGGCTGCAAGCTGTACTTTTAATACATGATGTAGATATGCTGAAGAGGCATCTACAAAGCTCTCCCTTTTGGTGTATTTTTTTCTTTGTGTAATAAAGTGCACTAACATATATAGGAGCTGTGAAGGAAAGAGGAAATAAGCTTTGTGGCCTAGTTTTATACACAAATTAGAAAGCTTAATTTGAGGCACAATCATTTCATTAGGTGTGTGTTAACTGGCGGGATGATTGGGTCCCTTGAGAGAGAATTTATTTTGATTTCTTTTTCTCTGCCCTAACTGCAAAGCTACTTGATATTTGCTTTAATACGCGTGGATTTGGCACCTGCAGATAGCATTGTGATAGATAGTGGTAGTTACAAAAATTAAAATAAATTTATAACTAAAGAAATTAAAGCAGAACTGCAAAGATAAAACTAAAGGCAGACTCTGCCACTGAGCTTAGTTATTAAAGAAATTACCTGTTTTTTTCTTCCCTCAGCTCTGTGCCTTCTGGACAGTCTGAAACTACTGAGTTATATAACATCAAAGCCACAAAGTTGCAGGTATTTTAGGGAAATCTCTTCTGTGGAATGGAGAGGAGACCTCTTACAAGGGAGCTTCTCTCAGTGTCCCCCAAAGTGCAGTGAAAGTGCTGTCACAAGTCTTTGCTTGCTGCTGCACCTTTGCCTGCTGCCTGAAGAGGAAAGGTAATCTCCCAGCATGCTACAGGATACTCACTTCCCACTGAGGATGAAAGCCTCTGAGATCAGCAGCCCTCAGAAACACAGCGGTGTTTGCCTGCACTTGAGGGCCTGTGAGTGCATTTTTACCACAATGGCTTGTACACCTTAGGTAGGATTCTCTGCCTTCATTGCTGGAAGAAACTTGGGGTCAGCCTTCAGAGGGAGGAGCTCTGCAGAGAAGCAGCCCGCCTGAGGAGTACCAGAAGCACTACTGCTACTGCTCAGGACTTCTGCAGGAAGGGATGGTGTGGTTCTCCAGCCTCCAACCAGGGATTTTTGCCAGCGGCACAGAACACTGCTGTTCTGTAAAGCCTCAAATCTCATTTCCGTAAAAGTTGTGTTAATGTATATCCAAGCTGTGCACGCATGGCTAAAATCCACTTCTCTAAAGTGCTTTCTGCTCATGTTTTATATTCTCCTTAGAATGAATCACAGATGTTTTGTTGTTTAGGGTTTTTTTCCACTTAATCCCATCAGTTACATGGTGGGTGAGCACGCTGTGGTTTCAACTAGGTCTGTCTAATTTTTTACTTCACAAACTGGTGGTAATATGGGAAAAGGAGGTGAAGAAAGGTTTATAGTCCAAACACACAAAGGTAGATCATATTTTCTTCCTCAGTGTATTGAACTTACGTGTCCAGGTTTTGGCAGCAGGAGGGCTGTGAGAAGAGACATGGGCTTGCCCCATGCCTGATACAGCTGGCTCTACAACAGACCCACTGCTGTTGAAAGCTGAGCTTATCAGTGAGGCTGGTGGCATCTTGATGGAAAAGTGTTTAAGAGAGGGTAAAACATGCTGTGTAGCAGTTGTGTGAGAGAGGAATGAGGCAAAAAAAACCCAACAAAGTAACAGCCCTGCAGGCACTAACATCAATGAAAAAGAGGAGGAGGTGCTCCAAGCACTGGACTAGAGGTCACACTACAGCCCATGGAGAAGGCTGTGCTGAGGCAGGCTGTCCTCCTGCAGCCCATGGAGGATCATATCAGACCAGATATCCACTATGCAAGACCCCATGCAAGACTCCATGCTGAAACGGGAACAGAGTGAGGAGAAATGACAGGCAGAGAGGAACTGTTATATGGACTGAACACAAACCCCATTCCTCCATCACCCTGTGCTGCTTCATGGAGAGTGAGGTAGAAGACTCAGGAGGTTGAGCTGGGAGGAATGGGATTTGGGGTGAAAGTGAGGTTATATTTTTGGATTTTGTTGGAGTTTGGTTTTTTTGTTTGGTTTTGTGGTGTTTTTTTGTTTTTAGTTCTGTCTTTATTTCTCACCATATTAGTTTATTTCTAATTGGCTATAAATGAACTGGTACAGATTGATGTCCTCTAAATCTCACTCTCCCTAGTAATGCCAACAGCTCAATTTTACGGCACCATTTGTAGAAAGGGCACTCTATCAGTAAAAGTAGATTGGTTCACTTTTCAATAGCCTGAGTTTGAAGTGCTTTCATTCAAATGAAATCTTTACCAGTAGTTGTTATTTATAAATAAAGTCTGTTTTGTGTCATTGAAAGAAGATGGTTCACAGTTGCATTGACAGAAAAATGTCTTCTTAGGGCTAGCTGTATGTTTTTTTGGGAAAAACAATGTGCCTTTCAGGATGGATTTACAACATTATTTGGTTTTGAGACCAGTGAAAAGGGAACTAATGCAGATTTGAAAGTCATCAGTCATAAACTTCTGCAGTCCAGATTTATGCATATGCATTTTCTATTTTTTTTACTTAAATACTGACTACAAGAGAATAATAAGGCATCATGAAGCCTTCAGAAAACAGTTCTTCTTTGTGGTGTTGGTTTTTTTTTTTGTGGTTTTTTTTTTTTAATGATGAATCACATGTAGCAAATGGTCATTCTTCTTCCTGTGCAGAGCTGGACAGACAGCTTAATGGTCTTTGTTCCTCATCAGCCTTTGACAGATGTTATAGAGTCAATATGGATATGTTATCCTAGCTCATCTCCAGGAAGAGATAAGCTGTGATAGAATTATGGCTCATGTTTCATAAATCAGATCTGAAACTATACCAGAATGGATCAAGAAAATGATTGTAGCTGCTGCTGTTGCTCTGACAGATATTGTTAACTTTTGTTCTGAAGAAAGGTGACATAAATATCCCTTTTTGCCTTCCAGACTGCAGAAAGATGTCTCAAATTACCAGAACTGGGTAACCTTTCTAATTGGGTTAATTTTTCTTTATATAGTTAAATTAGTGGTAAACTCAAACTTTTCCTTTCACATAGGCCAAGGTATAATTCACTGTTTCAGCCATGGTTTTCCATAGTCACCTATCAACAGGGTTTATAGATTCTCTTTGCTGGAGCTAAGTCATGTTCTCCTTTGCAAGCTCTTCAAAGCACAGTTGGAATTGTGACTCCAGCGTGGGCGGTTCGTGAGAACAGGGAGCCACACCAGAGGGCAAAGGTAAGGAGTAACTCGTTACAAAAATGTGACACTCGTGGAGTGACGGATGTGTGAAGTGATTTGGAAAAATGTCTTTGCAGGTTGGATAATATTATTTCAACAGCTGCTGTGTGATTTATTATCTCTGTTCCCTCTCCTGTAAAGTCACCTAGACATCCTTTAAATAGAAAGAGTCCCTGAAGTCACACCTTATAATTGAGAAGGGATGGTGAAAGAGAAAAAAACCCTAGCATTTAATTAGCTCTAGAAAATTATTTTCTTTTAAATGTATTTCTAAACTGCTTCTTGTAATCCCATAGTGCTTTTCAGTTAAGCACCTCATAGCACTTCCCAAGCCTAAGGTCACTGTAGTGTAGACTGAGAAAAATCCTACTTGTAACTACAGATTTCTGCCTCTTCCCTTCAGTATGTTGATTTTTAGTAGTGCAGTTGTGCTTTGGGCACAAAATCCACTTTGATTTCAACCTTGGATCTCTTTTTAACACCCGTACTTCTACTGGCTTCAGTGGATTTTTTCTCCCAGTGCAAATGTCAAAGGAATGAGACGCAGGAAAAGCATAACAACATCAGAGGTATGTAACTTTCCACTTAAGGCTGTTGACTTGCTGTTGATTTTGGAAATTATTCAACACATTTAAGCCCACAATCAAATATGTGTGTAACTTGAACATGTAGTAGTTATACATGTAAACTAGAATGAAAAATTGCATAGAACTCATTTCATTATTGAAAAATTGCGAAGAATTTTTCAAGCATCTTGACTTAAAATGGTCTTCTGAACACGTGCCAGGTATCCAAAGAGGGTATGTGTTTATCTTCCGTTTTGGCATAAAAGGAAAAGAAAAAACTCTATTTCAAAATTCCATACTTTCATACAAAATTTTAGTTCCTTATGATTGTCAGAAAATTGGTTAATACTTTTATTGGGAAGCATTTCATAGAGAAAAATGTTTATATTTGTATGTAGTTTGATTTTTTTGTTTTGTTAGAAAAAATCTAGAAAAAGAAAGGGCAGATCATTGACCTAAAACAACCTCTACTGAAATGAACATGGTCAAGTACAATGAAAAATGAGGTTCCAATTTTTTATTGTAATTTAGGTGAGAAGATAACAGGATACAAGCTGAACATTAGAGCACAGAAAACATGAGATTTGGCAGCATTTGCTTCAAAAACAGAAGATTTAGAAGGCTCTGTTTGGATTAGTTTCACCTAACAGTACAATATAGGTGTCTGTAGCAGAGCCAGACATCCAGGAGCTTTTCAGTCAATGGGCACTTTCAGGGCATGATTCACCTCATTGCACTTTGGACGTTGTTGTGGGTTTAGAGCTAGCTAAAACTCACTAGCACACTTATTTTCTGTTGTGAGATATGATTTTAGAAGAAAGGAACACACAGGCTCAAACTTAGACTATAAGAAAAGTTTATTAACAAAACTAAAAAAAAACAAAATGGAAAGGGAAAATTAAAATGAAACTTTTAGAACACTTTTCCTCTTGCCCACCTCTCTCTTCTCTACTTGACAACATAGAACAAGATCTGGGATTTTTAAATCAGTTATCACTTCTACAATAATCTTTTTTCAATTCACATAGGGCGAGGAGTTTTCCTTTTCAACACCTTGGAGATATGTCCACAAGAACAGTTTTCTTGTGGCTTTGCATCTTCACAAAAACAGAAAAACTCTGCTGCTGTGAAACTCCTCCCATTTTCTTCATTGAGTCAATGGGTCATTGTCAACTTATGGGGTGTCATTTTTAAAGATGGGCTGTTCAAAGGAAAAA
>VWYI01028871.1:36585-71857 GCA_013399455.1 Anthoscopus minutus
CTCGCTTCCCGCATGAAACTTCGCGCGGGAGGGAGAAAAGTTGGTTTGTTTAAGATTTTTTTTATTTTCCGCTTTATATCGTGCATTTGGTGAAGGGGGATAAGAGACGACAGCGGCTGAAGAGCGCGTCGTGGCTGAGTGGCGCCGGGCGCTGCCCTGTCCCTGCGGGTCCCCCCGCCGGGAGCGGGACTCCAGGTCCCCTCTCCCATCAGGGGTCACGGGCCTTCGTCTTCCCAGCTTTTTGGAAGCGTCGGGGACACCGCCGCCGAGCAAGGGCAGCCGCCACCGGCTCGCCGAGTTGTCCGGGGCGGCTGCCCGGCCCCGGCCATCCCTGCCCGCGGCGCTGCTGCCCGGTCCTGCCGTGTCCTGGCGTTCGGGCCGAGGAGCTCCGGATGGAGCCTCTGGCTGGGCACGGGTGTCCGCAGGGACGCAGGCTGCGGAGCAGGCTGCCCCTGTTGTTCAGGGATCACTTCGGATCCACGCTTCTGGATACCTAATACGACTTCAGCTTTTCGGTTTCACTCATCCTAGAGATGGAGCTGTACCGGGGGCTGCAGGTGCTGGCTCCCAGAGAAGTCCCACGTAGATCAACTACTGATTCACACAAAGGTGGCATTGGACTGTGGAAACTTCATGCGGTGTCAGCTGTGTGCGCAAACCCCTCATGCATGTTTTGTGCAGCTTGGTGAAATTGGTCCAGCATGGCAAAAAAAAAAAAAAAAATCATTTTGATCTGGCTGTCTCACTTTTTCTCCTTTGTGCCTGAGAAATGATGTGGAATTGCGCTTGCAGTGTCTTTTTGGAGGGATGTGACAGCTGAGCAGAGGAGTGAGGCTGGTAAGAGGGAGTGACACCTTGTAATGGGCCAACTGCTGTAGCTGGCAGACTGGCCGCACTCCTCAGCATGCTTGTCTTCCCAGCCATACTTGCTATTGTCTACTGCCAGCTCTCAAGCGTCCTGGCTAAAGGCATATAGCTGTAGCTGATAAGGGACTTGCAGTCTAGTAAAAAGAGAAAGAATCTATTCAGATCGACACTTTTTTTCCCTATTTGTGGCTACAATAGTTGCCATATGTATATGTGACGCTTGGAGAGGTAGTTTAGAGGTAGGCTTGGCAGTGCTGGGTTAATGGTTGGACTCAGAGGTCTTTTCCAACCCAAATGATTGTATGAGAAGTGATTTTTTTCTCCTTAAAGTTTTTGGAGAGTTTTTAATCAAATGGTTGAGGCTTGGTGCATTGATAGAATTAGGAATCAGTAGATTCTGTGGTGAAGCCAAGTCCTGTTTGGTGTTTTCTGTCAGCTGCCTGCTCCTCCAGAGTTGGTATAATTTGCTTGATGAATGTGTTCTTGTATGGTGCTCATCTGTATTAATGCTTGCCAACTTCTTGTAAAAATTAGCATATTTATTCTCTTTCCTGCTATGTGTGTCTCATGCTTACTGGTTTCACAAGGAGTGCTCAGTCCTTAGCAGACCATGCAGAATTATAGGTTGTAATATAGCTTCACCAATTTAATAGAAGTGTGATATTTTAATTGGTGGAGTTCCACAGACAATATAGTTTGCATACATCTTCAGAAATTTGACTAAGATTTATTATTTCCCCTTGTTTCAGATGAATTCTACTGCTAGAACACGAACTTAGCATGCAGTAGGTGAGAAATTAGGCTAAATATTCTTCTGTGAATTTTTGAATGTAGAAAAATCATCTTTTAGGAATTCTCAATATGCTCTATAGTTAACTGTTGGAGATTATGGTTTTATACTCATTGTATTGTGAGGCTATAAATAGGCTGAGATTTTAGTACAGTTCAGAGGATTTAGCAAAAATTCTGAGGAGAGAATGTGATGCTGTGAAGGAGGTTGATGTGCACCCATTTTCTGTGTGACACATATTTAGGTTGTTAGTGTGACTGGAATAGGTCTGGAAGTAAATAGATCACAACCTTTATTGTGCCTTTTTGATCATAACTGATTCTGATTTTTTTTATGGGCTGTTTCCATAGTGGAAACTGCTGGAAGCTCTCAAGCCCTGCACAGAGTGTCCCCATTTGGATTACACATCTTTTACGAGGCTCAGACAGCTGCTCTCCCAGGTATCTGTTATGCTATGGTACATGTTACCATTCTGGTAGCGCAAGTGATAGATGAATGTAGAATTCTTGAAGATGAATTCCCTCAGGAGAGAGGGAGGTGGTAGACCTGTCAGTGTGGTATATATTGGGTAGTGGATCATTTTTTGGAATTAAGTCTTTTTGGTAACGTGCTCGTAACCCTTCTTGAGTGTCAGAATTCACTGGAGCCACATCCTGGGTAGAGTGTACGTCAGGACTGGACGTATTAAGAGCTTTCAAAGTCTTGAGTAATGTCCTTTTTGTTGTTGGAGGGTGTTCAAAATTCTAGCTGGTCTCCACTGAAGTATGTATTTGGATGGCTGCAGGAGGAGCTGTCTGTCGTCTCTGGCTTGCCAGTGTCACTGCTGGTAGCTTACCATGCTCTCTAGCAGAGGTACTTTGCAATCAGAATTAGATGAAAAAATCCCACCCAAGCCTTTTGGAGAAAATATAAGGTTTTCAGATAAGTCCTCAAAGAGAAGTGTCAGGTCCTTGCTATTGGTTTGTTGAGCTCCAGAGTTCTCTCAGTGAATTTCAGGAGACTGCTTACAAAGCTTTCTCATCAGCTTCAGGTGAGAGGAAGTGAATGCAAAAGATGCTAGAAGGCCACCAGATGATGAGTCCAACTCCCCTCTGCGTTAAGATAAATCTTTATCCGTTAGAGGGATTTTCCATTTTAGGAGATCTGAATATGGAACACCTGTTAGAATTGTGAGACACACATTTCTGCTGATAGCTTTTTCTTTTCCCTTTGGGATAGAAAAAAAAATGACATAGTTAACAGAAGCCTTCTTTAAAAACAGACAAGTAAAAAAGTCAAACAACACAAACACACCCAATTCCTGAAGCTGGGAAGATGAGCTTAGCCTTATCTTTGCAAAAGAATATGATGTATCCCTTGTGCTGTATCTCAAACACCAACACATTCATACTGGAAGGAAATCAGGTGTTTTTTACTCTTTTTTCTCCTTTTGGCTGTGTACCCATTCTTTGTTGGGAAGGCAGCTGTAAATGTACTGTTTGGTTTTTGCAGTTTTGCATTGTCTGAGTTTTGTTAGAGATTGCCTAAGAGCTGGGAATCCACCCTCCCAAGTTAGGTTTCCCAACCAGTTGTTGAGGGAAGGTGAATTGTGCAGCTCTCCAGTGCTCAGTTTCTTTACCACTGTAAAGAAAACTTGAGATGATCCTGGCTTATCTGGGGCTATGTTTGTTTCTGAGGAAGTGGTAGCGGGGACTTCAGTGTGTTTTCCTATTGCCTGTCTAGCCTTTTCTGAAGAAAAGCATGCAGCAGTGTTTACTGTAGCTGGATATATAACAAGATATAGCTGATATTCCCTGTCTCTTTTGCTCAAAATATTTTTCCTCTTGACTCTCCTGCCATGTGCTATCTAGATAACTGAGTGCAAGCTGATTGTTGCTCCATGTCCCTGGAACTTCTGTCTGCATGAAATAGGTCAGTTTGGAGTTTTATGTGGCAGCCCATCATAGTTTTATCTGCTGCATTTCCTGTTAAATCAGTTTGCTCACTAGTCTTTAGCTTGCCTACACTTCCACAGATGTTTGCTTTGTTCTGTAGGCTTCCCAGCTTCAGCGAGCAGGGGACTGTGAGTCACCCACTGGAGGCAGAAGCTGCTCTGCTGGGGGCACATTGGCAATGTGTTAGGATCCTCCAAAGTGTAAAATTCCTTGCAGAGGCAGGATAATTAATGCTGTCTTTATCTTACCTCAGACAGGTTTATGAAACTAACTTATTCTAAACCTGATTCCCTTCCCACCCCTCCCACTTGCATTTTTTTGCTGCATTTTCCATCTCCTGTTTTTGACTTTGTTAGCATCTAGAGGAGAGCAGTAAAGGTTAGATCTCACAGGTCAGGCTTGCCTCACGTCCAGGATCATCTCAGTTACATATGCAGAACAGTATGACTGAGAGCTGATGTCTACCTTTGCTCAAATATCAGAACAGCTCAGACCACAGGAGACTTTTCCTTGTGTCTGAAGACAAGCTCACCATTGGTTTTAATGGCAGATTCTGTTTGAAAATCAGTGCAGCAGTCTCCCATATTGCAATTGATCCTTGCTTTCTCTCTTGCTTACAAAGGAGAATGAGATCTGCAAGGCAGTTGGGTGTGTGGCATTCCTTTGATGGACCCTGTATACTGGTTCTAAATTATTCTGTTTGGGATACAGAGAAATGGAGTTCATTTGACAGCCACAAGAAACTGGCCCTCATTTAATTGCATGCAATGAAATCCATCCTTCAGAAACCCTGCCGTGTGCTGTATCTATTTGCTGGTGTCCCTATAAAAAGCTTTTAATAGATTTCCATGGAACTGTGAGCAAACCTACTCTAGGCACTCTTCTCAAAAGGGACTGGTAGTCTGGAACTGCTTTAAGTTGAGAGTTAAACTGCTCTTTGTATCTCGTGAAAATCATCCTGGTTAGTGAATATTAATCTTATTAGAAGAGCAACTTTTTCTGTTGCAGTGAAAGTGAGTGTAGGTTTTTGAAACAACTTCTTGCTGAACTGAAGAAATAAAAATCTGTCTCTGAACGTGTTCAAACACGAAAACTACTTGGGTAATTATATTGCATTCATGTCTTATTAAATTTTAACTTATCAGGACATATATTAGTCCACTGTTACATTTTCTACCATGTAGGTTTTTATAAGCTTTTTTAAAATTCATTACTGTGTATCAATATTGGGAAAGTATGTGCTATCTTTCAGAGCACTGACACTATTCACACATGTAAAGTGTCATAGCTTAAGTGACTTTTTCAGAGATAATGTCAGTGTGCATGGAAACTTAGTTTTGAACTTAGCAAAACACCATATAGAGTTGAAATACCCAGTGCTTTTTATGAACAAATTTATACAATTGATTGGGTGCAGCTAGTATCTAATTTTTATTTCGTATTCAGTAATATGAACATTTTTCTGAATTCTAAAGTTACTTTTCAGAAGTGGCAGGTAGTTTCTTATACTGTACCATGTAGTTAACTCTAAAAGTGGTTCAGACAATTGGAAGAAATTAGATCCATGTTACTTTTTCCAAAGCCATCACTACTGTATTTTGTTTGACTCTGTTGCCAGATGTACTGTATCAAATCCTGCCTGACAAAACTGCTGCAGTTGCCCTTGTGTGAATGTCATTCTAGCACAGTTTTTTTTTCCTTTCTAGCCTTTTGGGCTGATGCATATGTATTATGTATCAACTCTAAGTTGATCCTGAGGGAGTTAAGGATTGGAATGGGGGACGCAATGATTTTAATCTGATGATTTTTCTTTCTGATTGTTTGTGCTGTTTAAAGCAAATGTTGAGTTCTGGGTGTGACTTGTTGAAGTGTCAGCATACATAAAATGAAGCATAAAATGCATGGATGAAGGGCCCAGTTGAAATCAATGAAAAGAGAAGGAGTTTTCCCCCTCACATTAAAGGAATAAAATGAAGTTCAGGAATGATTTACTTGTGTAGACCTGGTGTGTCCATGATAAAGATGAAGAGATGTCTGTGGTGGGTTACTTAGATTCCAGCCACCTACTATCTTACAAGGATAACATTTCAAAGCATGTCATGGTTTGTTGGATGTTCCTGTTCCCTGTAGTGCGTTCATGTAGGATCTTTGTGGGCGAGGTATTTATCCTTAGAGTTGCAATTCCAGCTGAGTTTAGTTAATTCCTCATTATTTGTGTTTCAGTACCCAGGTTATAGATAGCATCCTTTTGTTCTGGGCATAACGCTTGCATGTGAAAAGTGGTGTTTCTGGCACAAACCTGGTGCTCTTACCTAGAAGGTGAGACCGCCAGAGACTACTGCGAAGCAGTGAAAGAATTCACTTTCTAATTATCTCTAGTTAATGCCTCCAGACACAGGGATGTTCTTAGATTTCAATTTTGTGAATGTAATCAGCAGAGGATGCAGTATGTTCCCCCTTTCATGTCATTGTTTGGCACCTGCAACTAAGGTTTCATGGATAAATCAAAATTTTACCGCATATACACTTGGACTCTAGGTTGTTTCTCTTGTGTAATGTTATCATCCTCCACTTTTCATTTAATGCTGATCAATGAATGTAGTTTGTTTTCTTATCCTCTCCACATACTCCTTAATAAGGAGTTGGGGAGATTGTGTGGAGTAGATCCATTCCCTTCTGTGAAACTGAAATTGTAGTTTTCCATATGGACAACCTGTATTTGATTTCAGCTCCCTCCCCACTTTCCCCTGGGGCTGTCACACCACCTGTAGCATCACTAGGAATTACCTAATGGAAAGCAGCAGCCAGTGTGCAGATGAGGAGCACTGATCTGTAAGGAATAAAGGAATGAAGGTCCTGGCTGTCCCATGGCAGCATGCATCCTCTGCTCTGCCCTTTCTGTGAGGTCTGATCCCTGCAGGCTGGAGGGGAGCCCCTTGGGCAGAACATGGGAACTGCAGGTTCTGCAGGAACTGTGGGAGCTGGTGTGTTTTACTGGTCCCACTCTAGGAACTCAGAGATTGAAAAGCCCTGTGGCAGCAAGCCTCAGAGAGCCACAGGGACTCATTTCTGTGATATGCTAACAGGACTTTGGATAACAGCATGGTATAAGTAGGTGCAGTACAAGCATTTGTTGATTTGTAGCAGGGAAGCTTTGTGTCCATGGGAGTCAAGGGAGACTTCCTTGTATAAAGAAATTTCACTGCCTTATGCATTTAACATTTAGATATAAAGGGTTTTAAAATTTATTTTAAAATAGTAATTTTTTTTAGGGTTGCTTTTTACACTGTGCCCAGTGCTGGCGATGAAAGAAGATGACAGCTTTCCTTTTGGCCATATTAATTTTACACATTAGAGATGATGTCCCGAATGAGGCATTAACATTTATGTTACAAGCATCAGAAGAGGATGCTATTAAAAAGAAATAAGATTAGATCGCTGCCACTGGAACATTTGAAGGAAAATGTTCATAAGAACATACTGACTGACATTGAAGCTAGATTTGGTAACTTAGTATTTCATGTCTTTTCCCCTGACAAATTTGAATCTGTGCATTAAAAAAACTGAGTATGAGCGCTTATAAAATGCTGACTGGAAAAAAAAAGAGGGCTGTGCACACAAATGTGTGTGAACGTGCACATGCACTCACCCATCTTCCCACCCTCTACAAAATCTGTAGTTGGTGGCCCAGATAATCCAAATGTAGTGATTTCTGAAGTACAAACCTTTTTCTCCTAACAAGGCTACTGTATAGAGTATGAAGTTCTTTGTTATTAAAAAGAATTCCAGAAGTATCAAGGGCTCCACATAGGGTGCCTTTGTTACTTTACTAATTGAGTAAATGAACACGAAGTGGGGTTTCTCATTACTGCTATTCTTTCTCAACTTACACGTTTGGAAACATCCAGGTTAAGAGAGTAATTATTTTATTAATTCTTTGTTGGCTGTAGAAGAGCAAGGATTTTTATAATTTTTCAGACTATCAGTTTAACTGTAAGAGTGCCTCTTCAAGGTAGCCTTCATCTTTGTGCCGGGCTGTAGACTCTGAGGGATGACTTTGCTCCATTACTATCAATCACTCCTGTGATGGCTTCACACTCCTATGAAAAAACGTAAAAGAAGGTGCTGGGGGAAATGGAAAATACAAACAATGCAATCGAGCAGAATTTCTCACAGCACTGTGATTCCGGGGGTCTGGGAGATGGGAACTCTATCCAGCAAATGTCATGGAGGTAGGTGGACTGCACCGTACGAAAACAGGTGCAAAATGCTCACATGCTGTAAATGTTGTCTGCTCTTCGTTTGGCACGGAGAGGTAGCTTTGGTTTCAAGGATGGGAGTAAAGTGATTGATGTGTGATTTTGCAGGATGAGACCCCCCCCCCCTTTTCTCTCTTCTCCAGGAGGTTAAGGAGCAGGATCTCATCCTCAGCTGTGCTCAATCTGCAAAGGAACTGCTGCTGCTGCTGCTTTGAGCATTGTCTCAGGCTAAAAGATGCCCTCCTTAGTCATCTTAATATCAAAAGATTGTGTCTTTTTATGTTATTTGGCTGAGTGGTAGGAGACAGATTTTAATTGCAGAGTCCACATATAAAATACACAAGGAATAAAAGGCTTTGTTGGATTTTAATCCACTTCTCAAATACATTGTACTCTGTAAAAAGCAGAGAACTATGGGATTTTTTTTTCCCTTTTATTCATTTTTAAAGACATGGACATTCAAGGTACATTTTGTAGATGGTAAAAAGGTGGGCTTCAGCACCCTTAGAGTTATACTTTTTGGCTGATAAATGATTGTATAAAGGAATCAAAAACTTTAAAATGGATGGCTGGTAGGGATTTTTGAATTAGGCAAGGTAGACATAATTAATAAGGTGACTGTAATTGGATCTCACAGATGATCTTTACTGTAATACCTTGTTTTAAAACAAAGAGCTTTAGGTAGTTAAAAGTCTTTTAAAGACTACTATTTGCATTGTAGTGCTTTAAAGCTGATTGGTATGCAGGCAGAACAAAAATGTCTGTATTATCTGAAGTGACCTGACACAGAATAGCACATTCTGCACCCATGCTGGTGGGTACCAGGAGCCGAATATGACCTTCTAGTAATCTGTATTTTTACAGCCTGTGTTGGAAGTGGTAGCAGAGAATTTATAGTAACTGAGGAGGAGGGCCTTAACACTTTTTAAACACTTGCTGATTAATAAAATGTGTCAGTTGGGGTCATAAATACAAAACTGATAAAGCTTGTCTTGATTATGTATTTTGGTCTTGATTAACTTCTAAAATACATTTGAGTTTCCAGATTGTGATAAGCGTTTTATCTTTAGAATCAAGCGTGTGTATGTATGCACGTAATTATGAAGTAATTGCTAATCATTGGAGAATACACCAGAGAGTGATGGACTGCAAGGGTGAATGTGGACTCCCAGGCATTGCTGTGTCCCACTCGTTGGTTTTATGAATTGTTACGGGATCAGTCAGCTGGCCATTGTGCAGCATTCCTGCCACCGTGGCTCTGGCAGTCCTGTGGACTGTGCCAGCTGTTCTCTGCCTCTCCACATTCCTTCTCTTCCCAAATCAGTCTTGTTTGTCCTTTGTGGCAAGGTTAGGGAAGCTCAGATGGGGGAAACACGGCTCCCAGCTAAACTGTTAGGTTTGGGGTTTTGTTTTGGGCAAGCCATAAGATTTTACTTTTTTTTTCCCTGGAAGGTGTTTAGTGAGCGGTTTGAATTTGCTGGTGGGTGGCACGAGGTCTGTATGACAGACTGGAGGAGACCATAGCTGCTTTTCAGTTGATTTTAATGAGTACTGGGTCAGGTCTGCTGTGCTAGAGCAGAGGATTTTGGATTGCACAAAGGGCATGCATTCCCCTTGGAGGTAGAAATATAGGATTGCAGGCTTGGGTGGAGCCCTGAACTGTTTCACCCTTGTAAATCTGGGTCAGTTCCATTGACTAGGTTAGATCAGTTATGGATCAAAGGTACTGTAATGAAGAACAGAATTTGCCCGTCTGTGCCTTACAGAGCAATATACAGTAGAACAGCAGCTTTGCTTGTCTGTTTTCCCACTTATTTGTCCTTTCAACAGTCAAGAGAATGGAAGGTTTTTTCCCTATAGAGATAGATGCTTGAAGTATTGGGAGGGGTGTTGCCTATTTTCAATAGCTTCAGTAGAAATTACATTGACAGACAAGCTGTATGTAACCAGCAGCATGCAGATCATCAATAAGATCGAAGCTTTCTTGTCCTGCTGTAGAGCTTCTCTGTCTCATGCAGAAAAGGCTATTAATATTTCTGGTGCAGCAGCAAAAGTATAATTACATTAAAGAAAAAAACAGGAAAAAGTTAGGGCTTCTAGAGCTATTAACTATTTTGAGATAAAACTCGTTTGGGATACTAAATTAGCTGAAATAGAAGATATAAGACAGATGTAGTTTAATTAAAATTGTCTTCATATTTGGCTGTCTTGAGCCAGCTTGTAGTTTTTTTGGTGGTTGCTTTTTGTTTCCTTTTTTCTTCCTCTCCTCCGCAGAACACATCAGTGTTGCTGGTGAGTCTTTCCCCATTATGTGCCTGTTTCCCGTACACTTTATCTTAAAAACTTCCAAAGTAGAGAGAGGGGAATATTGGCAGAAGATGCAAACCAAAAATATACGTGGGGCTATTATGTCTACATGATTAGCAATTCATGAAGTCAATACATCAGTATAATGTCAGTGCCTTACAACCCCATCTCCAGAATGCTATAGCCAGTGTGGTAACACGGTACTGTGAGAACTCTTTGTGCAGCTAGAAATGCGTCCCATTCCCCCCAGTATGCCTGGGAACCAAGGGAAACAGGCCATAATTCTTGTATGCCCAAGCTAGGTGGGTTTTTTTCCGACTGCTAGTCTTTACAGAGGCTTTGCTCCCATTCCAGCTGTGAGGGGATCTCTTGTCATCAGATTGTACCTCAGCCACTCTTAACTTGTCAGAATGGTTTATGCCTGGTGTATTTTTCAGCATTTTGGGAGCCTGGAAACACTACTGAATGTCAAGCCATGTGTGTTGTGTATTGGTTAATGGTGAGTCTGTGCTTTCCTGCTGTCTGTTCCAGTTGAAAGCTTTCACTGGGAGCAGGTTAGGAGCAGCACTTACAAAAATCTTTGAGAATTTGGGTACAAATCTACTTCTGGAGCAATATTACTTACTTTAATCAGAAGGCTGCAAAATGGTCTACAAAGTAGGTCCATGCTTTCTTTTCTCTAGCTAGGGACACTGAGGCATGGTCAGGAAGGATATGTGTGCTGGCATTTGTTTCAGGGTTTCCCACCAGCCTAGTGGCAGATTCAGGAATGAAACTGGAGGGTTAGGGTGGATTTCTTGAGCTTGTATGATCTGAGGTTTGCAATCACCTATAGGTTTGGAATAGACCATAGTGCAAGCTAGATATGGGGCACAACCCAATTCCCAGTACTCAGCCCAAGTAACACCTCTGCAGCCCACTCCCGGTATGCTCCCTGCTTGTGAGGATGACTGTTGTGGACAGTCCTGTGTCCTTTGGAGTGCTCCTGACAGGAAAATGCTCCTGGTGCAGATACATGGAGCTTTGAGCTCCCTTTGAAAGTCCCTGTACAAAGCCTCCATGAGACCAGACTGAGGTGGAGGCCACACCTGTGCTTAGAAGCCTGTTTCTGGAATAGCAGGCCTGACTTACTCTAGCGTTGTGCCCAGACAGCTTTTGCCAGTGAAAGTTTTACTGGCTCAATATAGTGGAAAAAAAGCCTGTCTCTTCTCTTTTCATTTTCTTTTACCTCTGTGTCCTGAGGTTTAGCCAGCAAATCTAAGTTTACTAAAATAAGGAAGACAAAAACCCCACATATAATGAAACTGTATCCTTTCTATTGTCTTGCTATGTCAGCAAAGCTTTTACATGTTGATCAAGGCTGATGATGGTGGGTGATGCTTCTGGATTTTTATTTATGCACCAATGTTTAACATAGCTGTAAATTAAAATACTGCCTCTCTGTAAAGTACATTGTCCCTGGACTTTGCTCATTCTTCTCTTATTGCAGTTTTAAAGTCAAAGTCGGGAAGGTAGTATCAGCTGTCTCTGTGAGGGGCTGCAGCTGCTGGCTGATGCTCTCCCAGATCCGTCCCTCTTAGACCTCCACATTTTCTGTGGTGCCTGTGGGACATTGTTGTTGTTCATTCCTTGAAAAAGAAAACCTTGGGACAGCATTTCATGAATGTGTTTGCTCAGAGGGGCCTCAGATTTAAATCAGCATCTTTTTCAGATCCTGTGAAATTCTAGGGCATTGGAAGCAATGCTTTGTGCAGTGCAAGGTGGGGAAATGGAAGCTACTGAACATGTTTGAAAGTGTATTTTTACCTTAGTCTTGGAAACAAAACATTTACCATCTTTCTTGTTGAACATGTGTGACTGTTTCCCACAAGTGCACAGGGCTAAGAGCTGCAGTGAGGCATTTTAAAGAGATGGGACTTCTTGTCATCACTGCAAGGCATCTAGGAATGCTTTTCTTCCTGCCTTTTTTCACCCTTGATGACCTCTAAGTTTCTGCGTCCCCTTCATGGTCAAACAAGCATAGTAAAAATATATATCTGTATCTGGAGTTCTAGTGTTTGTTTTCTTCTTGCTCATCTGTCAGATTAGTTTTGCATTGAATTATAAAAAATGTTTCTCTGTCACAAGTTGTGGTTGGTAGTAGATTACTTGCACACCACATCTGTTCAAATGTTCAGGAGAGGGACCACTTTAAAAGTTCAATTATAGTCTAAAAATACATGTGGTGGTTTTTTTTCGCATTTGACTCCCTTGCTGGAAATATCAAGATTCTGTCATGTTTGTCATGTTTTCTAGCTGTAGGCAGTTTTAAGCACAACGTAGTTATGTAGCAGACTGGGAAAATGTGCATCCATTTTCCTCAAGTGAGGGCATGTGGGAATGGTGCTATGGCCACATCAAATACTGCACACAGGGAAATTACAGGAGCTGGGTTTTGAGCAGACAACCGGTGTTTACATGCTTAATTTATGTAATAGCCCTTTCAGTTCCCATCTGTTCCTGTGCCCTTTGGCAAATGGGTTTGCAGTTTTCTAATATGTGGAAACGTTGTCAAGTTTAGGGAATAAGACTCAGATTTTATTTAATTGCTTCTTTCTTTGTCTGTTGTAAGTTGGTCTGTAGGGAGAAGAGGTTGACCCCAGGAAGCACGGAAGCTTTGTCTTCCCAGGCTGCCAATAATCTGTGAGTACAACTCAAGGTCGAGAGGTCAAAGTTGCAAGTTGAGCACTTAGGCCCCAAATACATCTCACTTTCTCATATGCAAGTGAGGCAGGGGTTTATGCTGTAAATGAATGTGATCTGAGATCCCCATGTTTTGGCACTCGTGGCTAAAGTGTTACTAGGACCTCTTGTGAAGGGTGTTGATCCAGAGCAAGGGGTGCAGAAGTGAGCTCCTGTTCAAGTGGACCCAAGCAATTGGCTGTCAAGAAGAAGGGATCAGTTCCTGCCCTCCTTTTATCTCTGTTCTTGCTCTCCTGCAGTGCCAGGGCACACTCCACCTCTGTGGCTTAGCTGAAGCACGGTCCTGTGGCAGGCACAATGCAGACCAGAACTTGAGGGCAAGAGTCTGATGGGCCTGACATGCAGTGGCAAGAGTGATGTGTGTTACAGAGCTTCTCTGAACCCATACAGTTCATCATAGGTAGGGGGTATCACCAGCACAATAGAAAAGCAAGTTACTGCTGAAAACAATTGCTGGCTGCCAAAACTGATAATTCGGACAGATTTACTCAAGTGTGAGCCTGTGTATCACCCCAATTACCACCTCACTTCTGAAATTTCTTTGAAATGGATTTATGTTAGATACAAGCTTCATGGGAGCTCCAAGGTTTGGGTAGAGAAAACACTCACCCTTTCATCACTGCTGGGATAAGGACACATGCCTGCAGCATGGTAAGCCAAGCACAGGCTGTCTATAGCTTCCCACTTGTGTTCTTCCCTGCATGTCTTGAAATGTCTTATACCAGCACTCTGAGCTTGTGCTCAGTAAGTTGGTCCTGTGGCCTCCTTCCTGGGACAGACAGGAGTCCTTACAAAGTGCTGCTCTGTGAGCAGTGTGCTCTCATGGCATCTGTGCTGGGATGAGCTGTGCCCCAGCACTGTTCTGCTGTGTTGGGAGACCAGGTTGGTTATAGCAAACTGGCCAAATCAGTAATACTAACCTCCTTCCTAGCATATGCCCATAACTTCAGGAAGTGGTTGGAGGAGCTGAGAGTTCAACCTAGTAAACTTCAGGCTTACTTCTGAATGATAATGGCTTTGGACAATGTCAGTGGAACAAGATGGGAAGGAAGGGATGGTCCTGGGCACCATGACCTAGGGAGGTTGGTCAGGGCAATTGAGATCTCTTGGTTCCCTCAGGGCCCTGGCAGTAGGCTTGCTAGCTAATTTTTATGATCTACTAACTTACCAGCTCCTGAAGAAGCTCTTCTGACAGTCCTCACAGATGGCCTTGTGCTGCAGAGGAGCCCAGAGACAAATGGTAGGCAGTGAGAAGAATTTGTTGTGCCTGCTGTTCCACCACCATGGTTGTTAGGGTTTCATGTTTTGTGTAATGGGTTATGGTTAACTTTGGCTCTTTGACTTTCTCAGTTTTGGATGCTAAATATACAGATACTTTCAGGGCAGAAAGCAAAGGCATAACAGGAGGAACAACCCCTGCTAGGGGAATCTATTTCATCAGGAATATATACTCAAAGGAAAACCAGTAACTTTCTGCTAAACAGATACACACAGCCGCACGTGTTCACGGAGGGGCAGGACTAGCTTTCCGAGTGTGTGATCCCTGGCAGAGCTGGCTGGTGACATGCAAGAACATTGAAGGTCATGGCTTTTGTTACTTTCTCTTCTTTTTCCTGCTGGCCCTTTTGTCTCGCTGTGGTGGTGCTGGCATGCAAACTACTCCCTGCTGTTCAATGCTGGGCCATTCCTTATAGTTCGTGTTGGTGTGCTTCTTGAGCTGGAACTGGTGGTGAAGCAGGCAAAAGCTGATCAAAGCACATGTCTAATTGGATTTTTAGATCTTGCTTTAAAAATGTTGGATTGTCAAATACTCCCATTAGTGAGCATTAGTACTGAGGAGAAATATGTCATCAGGTAGGGTTTCTTTTGAGTCAGAATTTCAGTATAATTAAAAAGAGATTACTGAGCTTAATATTGTTAAAAGAAATGCTTTCATGAAATAAAGAACAACACTGCAACCTCTGGGTTCATGTAGAAATTGTGCTGAGCTACTGCCTGCAGCTTAATATTAAGGCAAGAAAAGTACTTTCTTTAAGTATGGAAAAAGGGAGCTGCTGCACACTGAGGCTTCTTTTTGCGCTGCAGAAGATTCTTCTGGAGGGAGGGAATTGTACTTCTGAAGGAATGAGCAGAAGAAACATGTGGGTTCAGCTAAGAAGTGTCAACCTAACTAGCAACAGATTCTGCAGTTTATATTGGAATAAGTAAAATTTTAACTATTAATTTACATTTTTATCCTTTTGCCATGTATCCTACTTAATTTTCAAATGAATATTCTTTTGCAGTGTTACTGTGCTTTTTATTCTGACAGTCACCACCTTAGGGCTGGGTTATCAGTGCTAACATATTTCAAATTAAATTGGGAGGTAACAGTGAGAGCAGTTAATCTTCAGCAGTAAGGACAAGTTCCCCTAATTCTCAATCATGTGTCACTCAATTCCATTATGACAGGAATATATTAATCTTTTCCTGTGAGCAATTTAGTACGATACTTTCTACTGCTAACACTTGCATTTTTATGATGCATTACTGATTAATATTGTTAGGGTTTGTGTTTTACCACTGCTTATTCTTGGCTGTGATTTCTGTCTTGTGCTTGACTGCTTTTCCTTTTCCTGAAATATGTTATTCAGGGGCAATACCCCTGGAGGAGGAAGGTATTCCCACCTGTGCACAGGACTGACTGGGAAGCACAAGTAATTAGTTGACAGGATGGCCAAGAATGCTTAGAAGCCATAGGAGAGTTTCTCAGGACTTTTCTAGCAAGACTGGCAGTGGATTTGTTTGGTATTTTTATTTTGACCTTTCCATTTTTGCTGTAGAACTGCACTGGCATAAGCAGTCCTGCTGCTTGGCTTTCCCAGGGACTGTTACAGTGCTGGGAATATGGGCGTTGCCAGTTCTCCTTGAAGGAAGGCAAGAAGAGAAAACAGATACAACACTTATGTGAAAAACAAAGGAATCTTGTTTTATCTTCATATATTGTCAGCAAAAATAAAATCTCTGATTTACATTAGTCTGAAAGAGACAGATTTCATGTCATCCAAGAGCTCAGTCTTGAGCTTGCACTTTTAAGTGAAGCCAAACTGTAAATGGAAAGTTTGTCTAGTGATCTGGCTGTAAAACTTTAGATTTGAGGAAGGAGAATTTAATTTATGTCAATTTATACAATGTAAATCTCTGCAGAGTGGATCTTAATTGCAAGACTGACATTTTGGGTCACATTTGAAATTGATTCAGAGATTGGTCCTTGATAACTTCAGATCTGTTTCCAAAACTGACTTGTGAGTTGGGATTGAGGATCAAAACCTAAATATCACTTTGATTCAAGCTTGAGTGTCAGACTGAGGCGTCTTGTTTTAAAGTGGGGTTTTGTTGCATACTTTAACTTCAAGTGAAAAATTCACCATTGTACTGAAAATCTTCAGTCTTTGAGGCTTAAAATACTTTTTAAAAGATGAACATGAAACTGTTTGTGTACTTGTAAGCATTATAAAAAGAGACCTCAGTAAAAATACAAAAGTATAAGTGGCATGGAGAATTCTGGCAGAAGAGAATTGTTGCTAGGGAGTTGAAAGACAGATGTTTGAAGGCAGTGGCTTTGCCTGTGTTTGTAGCATTTGTGAGTAGGGATGTGCTGCCCTCCCTTAGGGAGGGAGACTGGGCAGGATTTGGTAGCATTCAGAGGACAGCAGCTTTGGTAGGAGATAGTCACTTGTAGCTGCTGCTGCATCATTGTGTAGAGCTAATGTGCTTATGGCTAACAGAGCAATGAAAAGCCGATCCAGGGAATGTTTTCAGAAACATGCTTACAGATGTGCCTGCAGCTGTAAGTTACACCTTTAAATCACCCTTATGGGCACAGCTTTCAAAATCAGGTCATTGGCATAGCTGGAGGAAAACACTTAACCCATAGAATCATCTTCCTGCCTTTCCTCACCTGTGTGAGGTACTGCAGTGACAGCTGCGAGGTGAGGATGAACGGCACTGGGCTGCCAGTAGGTCACAGGTGGAAGGTGCAGAGAGATGCTGTGAAAAAAATTAAGGGTGAAACAACTGGATGTGCATTTGAAGAGGGAGTCTGTTCATTTGTTGAACCCATTCTGTATTTCTTATATTAGTTTTCTGTATGTCACCTGATGTGTGTCACCTGCACACAGTTGTCTTTGCCCTGCACTGTCTGCTCCAGCCCAGCTGCTCTGGCATCTCTGGCACTTGCCTGTTTGATCAGGCAGTGCATCACAATCATGCTTTTTGGAGGGGTGTGTGTGCCCCAGCAGTTTTTAGGGAGTGTGATGCCTTGGCCCAGGAGGTGAGTGTGGTGGGAGAGTTGCTGGGGAGGTGCAGGTGCAGATAGGCAGCGAGGCTGGGGTAGGTGATGCCATGCACAATGACAGCCAGATAAGATGTCAGGGTGGCCCTACCTCAGCTCCATCAGAGCTGGAGGAGTTTCAGCAAGAAGCAGATTTACTGTCATCTCTAATAAATTTCTCCCTTCTATTTTCCCTTTCCAGTAAGTGGGTTTGAAGTGGACTGTAACAGAGCCAGTTAAAGATCGGTAAAGGGAAGAGGCACGTCTGTTTAGGAATTGTGAAGAATGCAACATTTGGCAACAACCTCTGTGTCTTTTCTGGCAGGACACAGAGAGCTCAGAGTTTTCTCTTCATTAGCGATCCAAACTTATGGTTGCTCCTGTGTTTTGGAAGCAATCTTAACAAGGATGAGATGATGTAATTTCAAAAATCCAAGATTTCCTATTTTTTTTATGAAGAACTTATGAAGCTTTGAATGTTGACTGGATGCTGAAAATGTTCTGGTTCTAGGTCACCTCTACATCTCCTTCGGGCACAGAAAGCACTGAAAGCCAGAAGGATCTGTGTCAGTCTAAGCAGCCTTAGGGTCTGCTGTCAAGCAGAGGCTTCCTGGGAATGCTCTGTGATGTGAACATAGATGAGAAAGGTTTTTTGCTTTTTGGTGTTTTTTAACTTTTTCATTCCAAGCTCAGTGTAAGTTTTCTGACCTCCAACATGCTACTAACAACATAGTTTGTGGTGGTGCTATGAAAATTTTATTTTGTTTCAAACTGTCTATGGTGGCTTTGAACAAGCCCCAGAGTCTTAATTAAACATTTTTGATCAGGCATGACTCCACAGTAAGTCAAATCCTTTGCCTTTGGTGTTTTGTTTTATTTAATCGCTGGACAATTTCTCTGTATAGAACCCTGTAGCACTGTCATCCAATTTCCTTTGTTAGTGTTCCATTAAAAATTATTTTAACTGACCTTTTTCTATCTTTATTTAACTTTTCAGTGATCTATTCCTTCCTTTCCTTTTTCCTATTTCCTGCTGCACAATTGCTTCTTTTCAAAGTTTACTTGCTGAAGAAGTTGAAACTCTTGAGTTCTGTCTGCTTTATCCAACTGAGATGAAATTGTGTCACTCTGATGGCTCCCAGCGAAACATAGAAAATAAACTTTGTGACTCCCCATTTTTCAGAAGGGAGCCCATGGCATTGATCTGTGGGGATTGGTATCCTCTCTGCCTTGTGAAGCTGTTCGACTTGGCCAAGGGGGTCAGCCAAAGTGACTTTATATTCTGGTGATTATGCTCTCTCCTTCCAGCACCTTTAATTGCTGTCCTCAATAAACAGTTTAATAGTTTCTTGCTTTCATAGCTACTTCATGTTAGAGAAATTCAGCAAAATGAGAGAGGAAAAACTTAAAGTTCTTTGTGTGTGTGTGTAAAATTGTGGAAAAACCATTGTAAGAAGAAATCAAAATAAAAGTTTCTCATGGTTTTGTCACTGAGCTACAACAGTTTTTTTTTTATAGCATGGTTTTATAGGATCACTATCAGCTGGTTGACCTACGGCATCTGAAATTGCCAGTTCTCCATGGGAAAGTTCAAAGTGCTTGGCAGCACAGTTTTGGGGTCTGCCTTCAGCTTTCCCACTTAGTGTCATTAGAATTCAGAGAATTTAAGATGTATAATACTTTCAAAATACTAATGAGTTCTTAGACTGCTAATGTGTATTATTTGTGTAATACAAAATCCGCCCTTCAGGAGTGACAACCAGCCCTCCTCCCCAGGGACCCCTGTTTACTCATCTAGCTGTATATATACACATATATGTGTGTGTATATCTTAAAGATCACCTGCTGAGTCATCCTGGGCCAGGCTGAGCGCTTCTCACTTATTTGCATACTTTGTTTGTAAGTTCTGCCACCTGTTATGGCTGTGATTATATTAGGATCTCATCACAGTGGGAAATCTGTGAGCAAAGTGAGACCTAATTTGTATCCAATATCTGAAGAAAGCACACAAACCTGAATTCAGAAGTTGTCAGTAAGACAGCCATTTAAGTGCAAGATGCTTCCTGCATGTTTTGTTGCAGATGGGACAAAAATTGTGCATGAACTCGTAGAGTAGCATTTGTTCTGGTGTCTGAACCTTCTCAGCACTGTCTGATGATAGCCCCAGGAGGCTGTACAAACGGTTGTTTAAATTGCTGAATACTCCCAGGATTACTGGGCAAGGGCGTCATGCTGTATCATTTGCCTGTATCAATATATTTTACACTCCTGTGCAGTGCCATCCTGTATATTTGGTAGAATTTGTTGCTAAGGAACTTGAAATGTCTTCTAATTTGATGTGAAATAAATGGTAATGAATGATGTTGAGATGAAGAACTAGAATTTAATCCATGTTCATTTTATCAGTGAATTGTGCATGTGAATTCTATATCTAATATAAGAGAACAACACTAAAATAGATTTGGCATGTGCTTTATGTTGGCTGAGGGGATACAGGTCTTTAATGCTAATTTGTAACAATGGGTATGAAGCACTGGTTGGCAAATGAGGGTGTTCCCTTTGTAAACATGTTTTTCCAACATGCTGTGCTTTTCCTGCTGCATCTCATGCTTCATGCAATGATGTTTAGGAGGTTATTTGAATACAGGTTAGTGCTAATGGGCTGCAAGCTTAATTCATGCTGTCCCTGTTGTATTTGGGAATTTCCTCCTCTGTGCTTTCTCTACTTCTGTTCCTGGGTATGTGATCAGAGTGACAAATTTTAAGTCACTGTTTTATCCCTTAAGTTTCTTAGTAATTAGGTGACTTCAGGGTTTGGTTTTTTAAATTTTGGTGTAATTTAGCAATATCTGAGTTCAGTTATTGGCAAATGTATCAACACAATGTGGGATCTACAGCCTATAAGGTCTCATGTCACAGGGAAAGGCTGTGTGGTAAAAAGATGATTCGCCAGAGAACCTTTGGAGAATTGTGGTGAAAAGCACAATCTTTGTCTGTGTGAGTTGAGCAAATTAAGTGGCTGAAATAAAGCTGCGTAGGTGAAGAGCAAGGTGAGTTCAAAGATGTGTTAACCAGGTATGTACCCTGAAAGCATTGAATAGTTAAAAACATTCCCCAAACCAACCCTGCTCTTGGTAGGCTTTGCAGTGTTTAATAAAGCACGACAGATTTCATCAGGGTTTGCTGGTATAGAACACCAGAAGGGCAATGAAACACCAGTAATAATTAACATCTTCAAGGCTGAGTTTCAATGTGAAGCATATGCCATTAAAATGAATGAATGCTTGAGGGAATGCCTAAGAGAAACTTGTCAAGCAAAGGTTCCTTCTTACAGATATGCTGTATATTTCTTGGTAAATAGGTACCAGAGGTGTAGGTGAATCAATGCCCTGATAGTAGCATGTGAAAGAGGTTTAAATTCTGATTTTTAAAAATAATTGACCAGTATTTGAATAAAGAACAAAATTTAGTGAAGCATTACAAAAGAGGGGACTTTTTTACTTTCCCCTTAGTTAATTATTAATGACTTCCCTAATAGTTCCCAACTCATCTCTTCCATTGGATGGAGGGAAGCAAAGAAGGAATTTGAGTTGCAAGTTGCTGAGTGTATTGAGTGGAGTGGGAGGTCACCTGGCTTTGTGTCCAGCTTTCAATTAGTGGCAGGGAATTATTTGCAGAAGTCAAGTACTTAGCCATGTGTTGTGGGTTTAGAGCTAGCTAAAACTCACTAGCACACTTATTTTTTTGTTGTGAGATATGATTTTAGAAGAAAGGAAAACACAGGCTCAAACTTAGACTATAAGGAAAGTTTATTAACAAAAATAAAAAAAACAAAATGGAAAGGGAAAATTAAAATGAAACCTTTAGAACACTTTTCTTCTTGCTCACTTTTCTCTACTTGACAACATAGAGCAAGATCTGGGATTTTTAAATCAGTTATTACTTCTACAATAATCTTGAATTCGCACAGGGCGAGGAGTTTTCTTCTTCAACACCTTGGAGATATGTCTACAAGAACAGTTCTCTGTGACTTTGCATTTTCACAAAACAGCAGCTGCCTGGTTTAGAAAAACTCTGTTGTGAAACTCTTCTCATTTTCTTCATTGAGTCAATGGGTTATTGTCAACTTATGGGGTGTCATTTTTAAAGATGGGCTGTTTAAAGGAAAAAGACTCACTTTACCAATTTCTACAATCATCTTCATCTCTAAAAAACACAAGTCTTTTTTTTCTTCTCAAAGCACTACTGCTTCTTCAAAAATCTGCTACTTCTGGTCATTCATTACTTCTGGTCAAGTTCACACTGAACAGGTCACTATCTCTCCATATTTGTTTTCTCTTATGAATTAAAGGAAATGCTATAGTTATTATAGTCNAAAGCTGCTGATGAAAAGGTGGGGGGGGGCTGCTCTGGCCTCCCATCCCCATCCGGGAGCTGCTGGCTTTTGGCTCGGCATAGCTCAGGGGAATCTCGGCTCTGCACAGCCAGAGGCGAAGGTGATTAAAAGCAGAGCCTGGACTCCGCTCGGCTGGAGGGGCTCCCCTGCTTTCTCATTCTGCCAGAGAGCCGCTGGGTGTGGGGGGGGGCGGCCCCACTAGGCCGTGCTGGCACGAGGCCGGGTCTCTTCCCCCCCCTCTCACAGCTTCGACACCTTCAGAAGCCGGAAGCCGAAAAACCGAGCTCAGAGTTTCTCGGGCTCTAAAATGGGTGTTCACGGGGGTGGATCTTGACTCTGAATGGCTTACAAAGCTGTCAGTTCTCAGAACTGGACAGCCACTGGCTTCCTCTGAAGCTCTCAAGAGCTTCTTTCAGGAGAACTAATTCCGTAAATGTTTTTCCCTTCCTTCTTCCCCAGTATTACCTAATGTCAAACCAGCACACCATGGCTCAAGCAAAGTGGGTTCTTCACCTTATTCAAAACCTGCATGTATTGTTTGCACTGAGAGAGGTGTCTCCTTTGGAACTGGAGTCCCAAAATACCACACCTCCTCTATTGACACCATAAAATTTTGGACTTTCCACAGCTAAGAGAGGAGGATTTTTTCCAAAGCTTGACATCTGGCTGCAGCAGGAACTTTCTGTACCAACTTTCTTCAAAGCACGCCGTAAAGCAGCTGTACTAGGACTCCCCTGTGGGTCCCCAAGCTTAGATCGTCACAAGAGTGGTGACAGCTGCCCCCACAATATTCTTGTCTGAAATGCACAGAGCTCCTAGTGCCCAGGTCTTTCCTTCACTGTTAGATGTAGACCCTGGTGAGAGGAGGCTGCTGCTTGCAAACATACTGACAAGGGTGACACCAGATGAGGGAGACCTGATTGATTTTAAAAAGAATGGACAAATACCCATACTTCAGGTATGAATAAATTAGCCACCAGAAAAAAAGTTTTTGCAAAGAAGGAAGAAAGATAAAATAAACAAGTGTTAAACCTGTAAATATTTTATAACAAATGTCTTAGAATATGGCTACCTGCAGTAGTAAGAAACAATGGTCTGTCCTGAACAGGACTCCTAGACTGTCTGAGTCATGCCTTAATGCACCCAAGCCCTGTGGCAGTCATAATTGCTTTAGTCCACCTGGGAAATACATGGGTTTTACTTGAAAGGAAACACTGAATTTTGGATCTCTACTGTTTTGTTTCACAGTTTATATGCTTGAAGAGAAAACACTATTAGAAACTTCAGTTCCAAACTCCAAAGGCTGATTTAGATCTCTATGGCACAAAATACATAATAAAAAAATAAGTGATAACTAGACCTATTCTTGGGTCTTTCCCATGATGGTTTGGGGTTTTTGTTTTGTTCTTGCTTGGTTTTGGGGATTTTTTTGAGGTATTTACCCATTTTTCTCATTCCAAATTCTAAAATATGACAAGATGATGGCACAAGTCAATGGTAATGTTGCTAATGACTTAGGCCAAATCACTGATCCTGTTGGGGATCTTATGGACTGCAAGGCAGTTGGCATAGACTAAAGCACATCCTGAAAATGTGGACACCAGGTTTTCACTCTAAGTCTCTCCTATGATGTCAAACTACTGTAATTCCCTAATAAATCAGTGAAATGAACACTTGGCTGCAGCTTAAACGCAGTTCAAGCTACTGGGTATGGCTGAGCATTTAGATGCTGCACTGAATCCTTTCTTGTGGCCTGGTCCAGTTAAAGTTGATCCCAGTTCTCCTTTCCAGCAGCCTGTTCTTCCCACTAGGATGTGCCCATGAGACATTAGCTGCTGTGTAAAAGCATTATTCTGTTAAAATTGGCTGTTGAGTAGAACAAGGTAAACTCTAATATTAACCACTTTTTTCAGAAGTGGAGAAAGTCTAAGAAAGCCAGTTTGATTCAATATTTTTGTTGAATTGGAGGGACCTGATCTAAAAGAAGACACTACTCTTTGATAGATCCTACTTCTGTGAAAGTGTTTTGGAGCAGGAACAACCATCTCTTCCTGCCTTGAGGCTACTTAAATCAGTGCTTCTCTGCCTGGTGGCTGAGACTTCTACAAACAGATAATTACCTTTTGAGTGTGTGTCTCTGTGTTACCTTGACCTTGCAGCTGTCTCTCTGATCACAGACTTATGTAGTAAAACAAAAACATGTTCTTTAAAGCTGGTGGCAGTTCTCACTATCTGTATGTAGCGGTAACAGAAAACTGCTTAGTGTCACTGTTGTGCCAAAATAAGGCCTGGCTAGAATGACAGAACTTGGGAAAGGTCAGACTTGTGAAACCATGGCAAACAGTAGATAAAGCATGTTGTGGTTTGTCTTTTTTTCTGTAATTGCTGTTCTTCTCTTTAATTTTTTGCTAGTAATTTAGACCAAGTGTGCTTTTAAGCATGGTAATGTAAATCGCTTGTGTTTTAAACAAAGCATTGCTGGTTACTACTTTTGATTGTGGCAGTGCATGGCTTTTAAACCATTTAGGCTTTTTACTTTACCGAAGGAAATTAATTTGAAAAACTCCAGGTGAGGAGTTGCTCTGTATAAGACAGAGGCAGCCTAATTGTTTTTCTGTTGTTTTTTTGTCAGGCTTTGATAGGTTACAGTGGTAGGTGCCACTTGTTTCTTGTTGGGAACTAGCAAGATGTCTTTTCCTAACTTAGTAACTCCACTGCAAGTATTTTGGCCCTATCACTGAAAACTTAGATTTCTTCCATCAAGATTTCAAAATGACAATTCTTTCACATTTAACTTGATTCCTGCATAATTTCACCTGTGGGCTCTGGAAGCTGTTTTGTGTCTCTAGGCTGGAGTGAGAGGTGGTGGTAAGATCTGGCCTCCTTTGCTGCAGGCTCTGCGGCTGGAGGAGACTCCAGACTGCAGAGGGGTTTGTCATTTATCATCACAAAGCTAGAGCATCTAAGTAGACTGACTCATCCCCTTGCTAGTGACTCACTTTGTCTTCTTTTTCCTGGGTGGAAAAATAACTCCTTTGTTTCTAATGAGAATGCAAAGTGACAGTCAGACCATAGATACCACTTTGTATCAGTAAAAAAACAGATAGACGTTTGGAAGTATTTTCATTACAGGAGCCTTGGTATCCTAGGAAATGCATGCTCATGTGGTTTGAGGTGACGACTGTGTATTGTTTCAGCTGCTGGGACTGGGAAGGATGCCCTAGCACAGAAACTAGGCAGCTTGGTCACGGTTGTATAGGGTTCAGTGCAGAGTCAGACAGTGAATACATCTCCCCTGATTCATCTCTGGTCCTGTCAGAGGCTCCTGTCAGAGGCATGTCACACCTCTCAGGGTATTTCAATCAAGTTTGTTGTTTCTCCTATGCAGTATGCCAGTAGAAGTGGATTTATTTTTCCATATCTCTGATGGTCAGAAGAACCAGAAAAGAACCTGTGTCAGTTCTTTTCTGTTTACTTAATTGTTTCAGTTAAAGGACAAGACTTTTCTCATGGGAGCTCCCATACTACTCCTCTACTTCATTTATCTAGATCTGCTTCCACTGGTTTTTCAGTGTGACATTGCAGCTGCAATGTCCTCCTCTCCTCCATGCTCAAATGTTATAGTCTCATGTAACGTGTACACTAAGAAGCTGATTCACCAGTGTCTTACTTGCATTTACAGAGGCCTCTAGTAGGGTTAGTGAAGTCCAATTTTGTGTCACACCAAGTAATGCTGTCCGGTATCTTCATAGAAGTTTTCTCTTCCCGATTTTAAATTCAATTTTCATGTGTATTTTTGTATATTAAATGAAACATTCAGAACCATACCACAGCTGTCTCTCTCTGGAAGAGCTGCTGCAGTCCTTTTGGATTTCCCTCTAACATGAGCTCCCTGGGTCCTGTGTACTGTGAGCACATAGGTGGCCACCCTCTCTCCTGGAAAGGAGCCTCATGAGCCCATTGCGGGTGCTGGGCAGCTGAGAGGGTGAGATGGAAGCAGGCAGCTGACAGTAGCCACTACAATTACACAGACCAGTTAAAGTAGTTCAGCTTTTGAGCAGAAATAGATAAATAGCAGAATAGATTCTGTAGGAGGAGGGTGCTAAGAGTTCAGTTCTTTCACAATGAATCTGTTTCTTTCAGATAGCTCTAAAATAAAATCTGCTATTCCTGCTGACTCTGCAGTCAGGTCTGCATATATTAGCTCCTCCCACTTACAGCTTACTAAATTATTTTTTATTTAATACTAATATTGAGATAACAGTGAATGACTTACTTCAGAAACTTACTCCACTGAAGTTCTAATTGTGTATGTGCTTAAATGTGGAAAAAGGTCACATTGACTGGTGCCTGGCATGTCAATAGCAGCTTGGTAGATCTGTGCCCCAAGCTCTGTGTGCATCGCTAGGGCTTGCGGGTTTTGTGTGTGGTGATGGATGTAAACATAATTTATGAGGCTTCTGCTTGCTTGCTGTTGCTGTCACCTTTTTTCTTGTGATTCTGGAATGGCATTCCTATTTCTGGTCTTCATTTTAAACTACTGGATACTATTTCCTACTAGAATGACCATGGGCAGGGCTGCAGGGTGGGTCTGGCAGGGGCTCAGGGAAGATGCAGCCACATCTGGTTTCCCAGCTTTACACTCAGACACTTGTGTCACAGGAAAGGAGTAATGGTGTGGGCAGCTCTTTTCCACTCAGTTGTTTTGTGCTGAGTCTTGTTTTCCATGGCCACTCATGAAATCATCAGGGTAATTCTGCATCTGAGCACAAGGAGTATGAGGGAAACTTCATCTGGCATATGTCTGGAAGGTACACATACCTTCCAGAACAACATACCTTAAATATGTTACAGAAGAATATAGTATTTTAAACAGGAATAAATAATACAGGTGCTGTCCAGGCTCTCTTTAGCTAGTCAAGACAGCAGATCCAGACTTTTCTGTTTCATCCAAACCACTGCTGTGAAGAATTGTAGGAAGGCTGGATTTGGGTTTTGAAGGATGATGTGATCAAGAACTGAAACAAAAGTCTGTCTGAACCATAATTGAATTTTGTCAAGATACTTTTCTTGGTCTGGCATTGCATTGCAGGGCTTTAGTATTTAGACTGAACTGACTCAAACTGTTCTTCAGCTCCTTTGTAACATAAGCAGCACTTCTTCACACATACATGACCTCCAGAAGTCCAGGTATCTGTGGAATAAAGATAGATGACTTTCAGTTGCAATAGCTTTTTTTGTTTGTTTTGCCTAAATTGAATCAATTTAGGCAAATTATTTAAAAAATTTAAATTTGAAATCAATAGCTGATTTATTTGAGGTTCACACTGTGTCACTGACTTATTGACACTTTTCTAAGTGCACAGTTTATTAAACATTAGTCTTCACAGAATCTGCTGGTTTAAGTTTTGAATTTTCTTGCATTAAAACTTATTTTCTTTTCCAAAACTTTTTAGAAAGTTGCTAACAGCCTTCAGCCCACAAAATTTATATAAAGAAGTTTCTGTTGACTCTGAATTTGTTAAGCCTACATTAGTGTGAGATGTTACTTGTTTCTGAGACAGCTCTTGTAAATTTGGTTTAAAATGTTGTTCAGAAACATGAGACAAGAGACTCTCTTCAACTTGCAAAAAGACTATTTAAGATACTCATCTCTCTTCTAGTGAATGATTGTCAGAGATTACTTAGAGTTCATCTAAGGAACTTTCCCAAGTAGCATGTATGGAAATGTGACATATGAAGGAAATGTTTTTTTAAGAAGAGTTTAGGCATTCATTCTTTATTTCAGTATTTCAGCCCCAGGATTTGAGGTTCTCTGCTTTTTTCTTCCTTCTCTCTTCCAAATGTTCAGATTTGGTGTTGGTGGCTAAACAGGATCTAGATCATTGAAAAAGTCCATTATTCATGGAACCTCATTTCAGTGAGGTTCTTTTGTAAATCTGTGTTTCTTAACTGAATGCCCCAAATTCTGCTTCTTGACACTTTTCTTCTTCTGAATGAGCCTAGGGGATTTCAGAACATTTTTAACATATTCTGATCTTGATAAATAGCATTTACTTCTTGTTGCAATGAGCTGGGAGAGCTGAAGAATTGCAAAGCAGCATGATCCTTTCAGATAGCATCAGTGGTAAAAAGCTGAGGATAATCCTTAGACATTGTGGCTCATGGGTGTGTATTTTAACTGTTGAGGAAAAGCATAGACTCACCAGGTACTGAAATTTAAAAAAAAAAAGAAAAAAATTTCTCTCTTGAGACCTGCATCTCTCTTGAAGACCATCAGAGTATGAAGGTATTGGCATATTTGTTTTGGGCAATACTTTTCAGTCAGACCCCTGCGAGACCACATGAATGTGTAAGGGTAGAAGCAGAAGATTAAATCCTAGTTAATAATAAATTTGGAATTTGCATGTTATCTGTTTTTTGTTTATGTCATTGGGTTTTGTTCTTTAGTTGCCGCTTAGCCCAAAAGGAGGCTAAAGTGCATGTCTGCTGTTCTGTGTCTTTTATTCTGCTTCCAATGCAAGCAATCCCACGATGACACCCTGACAGAGGTGCCTTGAGATGCCCGTTCACAATTTCATTTTCATTTTACAGTCTCTGCTTATGGTGTAGATAGAGGAAGGGGCAAAATGATGTTACATTTATGACCAAGCCATGCTGCATCATTTATTTTGCAGAAGTGAGGCCTGCAGCACTTCCTCATGGGCCATGGGGTGGGAAGCATGAGTTGCCTTCCAAATTCCTGGCTCTGCACAGCTGGCTCCTGTGGATCCCTGGCAGATGTGGCATGAGGAGCATCTGGGCTGTGCAGAGGCTTCTGCCACCTACCTGAGCTCATCTGCAGCCCCAGGGCAGTGGCAGCAGGCCTGTCACTGAGAGCAGCTGGAAGGGGGGAAGCTGGAGGTGGAATCAGGATCCAGTCATCTGCCAACGAGGCAGCTGCAAGATTTCTCTGATGTTTCTGCAGTCTGAATCCCTGTTCGCTGGGAGGGGGAAGGACTGTATTTAGTTTACCCAGCCACAGGTGTGTAACAGGAAGAAGCTGGAGAGAAGACAAATGAAAGGGCAGAATTTATACCTAAAATCTAATCTAAACTCACTCTCCTTCAATTTAAAGCCATTGCCCCTTGTCCCATCACATGTCCTTGTAGAAGGACAACCTCGCTTACTTCTCCTTTAGGTACTGGAAAGTGCTGTAAGTTCTCACTGGATCCTTCTGTTCTTCAGGATGAACAACTTCAGCTCTCTCAGCCTGTCCTCACAGGAGAGGTGCTCCAGCCCTCTGATCATCTTTATGGCCCTCTGGTCTTGTTCAACAGCTCCACATCCTTTTTATTCTGGGTGCCCCAGAATGCAGCACTCCAGGTGGGGTCTCATCAGAAGAGAGCAGAGAGGCACAGTCCCCTCTGTCACCCTGCTGCCCATGGTGCTTTTGGTGCACCCCAGGACATGTTTGGCTTTCTGGCTGTAAGTGCACATTGCAGCTCATGTTGAGCTTCTCATTCACTGACACCCCGAAGTCTTTCTCAGGGCTGTTCTTGATCCATTTTCCAGCCAGCCTGCATTTGTGCTTGGGGTTGCCCTGACCTTTATGCTTTAATGACAATTATTTGTCATGCTTCTGGTTTTGTACTGCTAGCTCACAGCACTGAGATCTTCTGCAAGGCTCAGATGGATATCTTAATTAAAAAATAAAAAAAAAAATCTGTACTGTGTATAAATACATTTAGAAGTAATTTAAGGAACTTGGAAAGCTGCTGATCTCTGTGAGGGTATTTTCTGTTTCAGAGAGAGTGCTGCTACTTATGGCTAGACATCTGTTATTTGAGCAGCCCTACAAGGCACTGAACAATAGGCAGGTTCTTTGGCAGGTCTTTATAGTCACCAGCATCCAGGAATAGCATATGGAAGGTCTCCACTCAATAGCAGTTGATGCTGATGCATGCAAGCAGGTGTGTACTTTAATTCTCTGTCATGTGGCATCTGAGACCTTAACTGGTACAGTTCCTGGCTCAGGACTACTCTGTTTGTAGTCAAATCCTGTTTCAGCATTGAAGAGACAACTTCTTTATCCCTTCTGTTCAGATGTATAAAAAGCCTCAGCAGAATGCACTCACCCAGCACTGTCACGGGGAAGCTTGCTGATGCAGCTGTGGATTTTGTGCTAGGAGCTCTGCCTCTCAACGTCCTCCTTTCATCCTCTCCATCAGCATTCCCTCTGTGCAGTGTTGAATTTGTGCTTTATAACAAGGACTAAGACATGTGGCAACCTTTTCCTTGTGGGGAACATTGGCAGTCTCTCTCTTCTGCTGCTTATATTCCCAAGAGTTCCAGGATCTAGATGACTTGGGAGATTCCTATGTTTGTTTCAAAGTTGCTCTAAAGTTAACAGGAAACATGCATTATTTCTGTGTCTGCACAGAAATAATGTCTTATGGTTGGTGCAGAAGAAGCTCATAGCTTAGAAGTTTGGGATTTTTTCCAATACCTATCTTCAAAGTTCGTAAGACCTGGCAATTTCTGTCCCATAGGAAGCGTTGATCTTTGAAAGGAGACACCTGAGACTGTGTCAATGCAAACAAGTCAGAGACTTGGAGCACCGAGTAGTTTTCCCTGGTGCTGCTGATTTATTTGTAAGCATCATCTGTGTGTCTGGAGGCTCTAAGACCTGGGACTTAAGCCCAGGCTGGGTGTGCCCAGGGAGGAAAGGACCATGTGAAACCTAGTATCTGTGAGTTTCTAATTCCCTGCAGGGCTGATTTTGTTGCGTTTTTAGAGAAGTCCTGTGGTAACATACCCATCACTAAAAGGCAATAGCAATGCCATGCCTGGGGTATTTTCTAGAGACTTGGTGAGGTCCCTGGAGAACACCATGGCTGAGTATATCCTTGTTTCAGAGCAAGGTATCTGGGGAGAGATGAAACAGGGATGAAACTTGAGTTCATTTGAGCTTATGTCATTTGTGATCAGGCTTTCAATAACAAATCTGGCAAGAACAGGCAAGATGCTGTACAGATGGTCTAAGGGAATGGACAAACAGAAGAAGTGAAAACTAACATAAACTGCCAATTATTTTCTTGTGCCTGCAGTTTGCGAGAGTATCCTATTTGAGAGTGGACTTGCTTCTGCGTGCATTTTCCCTAGTAAATGGAATATTTTACAGCTCAAATCTGGTCTAGACAGTTTAGCCACAAAATTTTAACATTCTTTTGAGATCATTAAAAAAAAGTTCCAGCCACATTTGAACAAATGGCTTTTCACTGAGTGCTCACCCTCACTTTAGCCATAGGACTGAAACTAAAAGGTTCTTTTTCTCCCTGGGTGTCAAGGAGGAAAAGAATTGTCCTGTGGACTAAATGTAGGGGAACAGGAGATAGTTTCATGGATGTGTGTTTATTAATTCTCAACCCAGGAACAAGCTGCAGGAGTTCAGATTACTGCTTACTTTGCTTAGGGGCAGAATCTGCCCCTTTGAGCTCCTTTATCAATCTCCAGTAGTCCCAATTGCCTCAACGCTGTTTAGAAGTACCTGTCCAAGAGCAGGTGTGGGATAAAGAATGCCTGTCTGAATTTCAATAATTGTATGCCTTAATCCTTAGTAAAGGTGAGAATAAAAACACGGAAATTGAGCTAAAAAACATTAACACATCACTGTCACAAAAAAAACCCAGGCAAATAAAACCCCCTGCCTGCTAGCCTTATATGTTTTCTATTGCTTACAGTATGACTGAAAATAAGCATCAGTATAAGTGCTTGCAGAATTGGTGACTAGGAAAGGGTATAGCCCTCAGAAAACAAGAATATGAAGTTGCGTTTGACTCCTTGTCTTCCTAGCTTCCATTCTCTATATTGGAATTTGCAGCAAGGACTGCAAGACAGGGCCTGTCTTTGCCTTGAACAATAAATCCTTCTTGAACGCTCTTCAGTGTCAGGCCTTAAAAGAAAAAAAAAAAATTCTGTCCCCATCCTGTCTGATATACACAGAATTGAAGTTCCAAAGATAGTTTCAAGATGAAAGGTTAGTCTCTCCAGGGCTTTACAATATCTTTTTGTTCATTCAGTTTCCATGAACATTATGAAAACCATTCTTGAAAAACAAACTGACCACGCTGCTATTTTTTTTTTACNATATTGTTCAGGTCCGGATCCACATAAAACCACATTAAGTTAGGCACCTGCTGGAAAAGTAGTTCAGTGTGTGCTGGTGACAGGGCTTCCTTCCCCATCGCTGCTGGGGAATTATTGCTGTCATCAGTAGGAGCAGCAGGGACCCAATGGTCTTCAAAATTAGGCTGCTTTTGCTTTACAAAGCAAAAAATTCTATGCTGGAAGTTGAAGTCTTATATGCCAGCTGGTGTTGAAGTCCTGTAGTGTACAGTGGATATTTGTATGGCACTGCAGTGATTTGACAGGTTTTTAAAACATTCACATGGTTTTTACTGTTGTTGCTGTCACCATACAAAGTAAAGCTGGAGAGGGTTTGTTCCTGCTGCAATTACTCATATTTCTGCATGAGTTTTTATTGGATCTATAGCTGAGCCATGGTCTGTAAAGAGTGGGTAAGGACTAATAAGATGGGACAAGCAATGTAGGTGATGAAACGCTGGAAAAGGTTGCCCAGAGAGATGCTGGATGTACCATACCTGGAAACATTCAAGTCAGGTTGGACAGAGCTCTGAGGATCCTGAGCTGGTTGAAGATGTCCCTTGTCATTGTAGGGGAAGTTGGACTAGATAACTTTTAAATATCCCCTCCAATCCCCAAATCATTTTATGATGTTAAGAGTGATGCTTGAGACTTGTACATTTGTGCTCTTAGGCTCTTTTATCTATTTTAGTAGTGATGAAACATTTCTGTTGCTATGCAAAAATTTGTTTTGTTTCCAAGTTTTGTGGGCCAGATTTGTTGGCCAGGGAGGTGTTTCACAGCCAGTGATCAAAGACTGGGCATGGACAAGTCCAAAGTGGAGAGCAGAAGGAAATGGAGCAGTTTAATGTGAAGTGACAGGAGTACTTGTGTGCAGTGAAAGAAACGAAGAGGGAAAATCCACCTAGAACATGTGTTGCTCTGTGGATCATGCCGAGATTGTGGAAGCCCCTGGTCATGCAGAGTTAAGGGATGGGCAGCCTTCCCTGAAAAGATATCGGGCCACTAGAAGATCCTTCTAAGGAGGCAGCTGGGAAGAAATGCACACAATGTGTGAAACTTCCTGTCTTTTGGGTGTTTTAGAGGTTTTTCCATCTGACAGAGATTGGGCCCAAGTGAATGAACTTGAGGGAGGATTCCTGTGTGTGGCCAGTGCAGGTTGGATGGTCACTGTGGTCCGTGTCCCAGGTTATGTCAGTCACTGGGAAAGCCTCTAACAACGCTTCTCAAGGCATGTACACTGCCATCAGAAAGTCCCTGGCGTGTCCCCACTTACTGGCTGAAGCCAGCTGAAGTCTGTGCTTTTCTGTTTTGGGAGCTGCCTGTCTCTGAATGGGTTTCTTTGTTGCTTCATATAGGTAATAAATGACTGCTGGTGATGAAAGGATTGCTTTGTTATAACTGTCATTGTCAGAAAATTGGTCACAAAAAAGTAATCTACTCTTTCATATTTTGCTAGTTAGCTAATTAACCAATTACCTTTCATGTTTACTGATTGACAGTGTTACCTTCATCCTAAGACTATCTTTATAAAAAAAATAAATTTATTTCTTTCTTGTCTGGAATAAAATTTTCAAAACCAGATAGCACTATTGGTGCTCAAAGCATGGGGAAGTGCTTATATGAAACGTTCTGACTTTATCACTGGCTTTGCTTCACACATCAAAGCAATTGGTCTTAAAAAAAAAAAGGAAAAAGATAATTAGGAAAGCATGTAAAGTACAGAAGAAGCATTGTTTAATTAAGAACAAGATTTTCAGACCACTCTGTGTGGGGAATTAACTCCAGAGATTTTAGGAAAACATGTTTTTATAATGAGAACTTAAACTAAACATATTGGCTTCTTCATAAAAAAGAAAACATTGGATTGTAGGGGATAAAACTGCCTCCACAAGGAGAAACATCTCTGTTCCTGGGGGGATTCTTTACTTCCTGTGGTTCCATGTTAGTCACCAAAACTCAATCAAGAGGGAAAAAAAGGTTATTTTTAACAGTGAATGCAGTGAAGCAGTGGAACTGATTATCAATGATGTGATAAATCCACAGTTGCCCACAGTGTTTATTTGAATTGGATGGGATTCTATATAATGTGATCCATGTTAGATGAAAGTTGTTGCGCAAAGACAGCTGTAGTGAAAGTGGAGGTTTGTTTTACGCAGATCAAACCCAATAACCATCAACCCATTTTACTTTTGCTGGAAACAGAGATCTGCCAAAAACTGGGCAAAGGCAGTAGCCCGTGTTTATTTCTTGATTGAAGCTTCCAGGGTCTGTATAAGACTTCTGTGCTTTGGTTCTATTTTTGTTCCATAGCTGAAAGCCAAATGCGATTTTATGGGTTTGCAAATCTTGTGGGTTTTTGGCTACTTCTGTTTTATTTGACACTAAAGGAGAAAGACTCTGAGTTTTCTGAAATGTTTTTAGCTATGAGATCACTGTAAAGCTCAGAGCAACCAAGTTATTATTCATTAAAATCACATGGAAAAACTTCCACCTTCTGTGGAGTGATCCGTGGTCAGAGTCACAGATGAAGAATACATTTGTAGCACATCTTTTTAATTTATTCTCCATTTCCAGGAGTCTCAGTATTAATTAGCAGGTGTCTTGGGAGGCTTGCATCAGAAAGCTGGAGAACGAGTGACCTTGTCACTGTGGCTTCAATGTGAAGGGGAACTGCAGCTCGGCTGTGTGTTCCTTAATGAAAGCTGGGTTGCCCAGGTCCTCAAAGTTAGCCACCCATTCTTCAAAATTGGTGAGTGACAGCTGCCACTCTGCCTTGGAAGGGCTGAACTTTCATCTCTCTCTACATCAGATGCTTTCTCTGGAGTGGCAGATGAGAAGTGCTTCAGAACTCCTCTGCAGGGCACCAAGGATGCGCTCTGAGATGCTTTCCTGAGAGGTCCTGCCTCACTGGGGGATGTTCTCCAGCAAAGCAGGTCCCTGGTTCTGGACTGGAGCTTCTGGTTGACGTTACTGTATAAACAATTATCTGGAAATCAGTCTCCAGCACTTCCACAACCAATGCAAAATTTGCCTTTGCAAGATTAATGTTGTGCTACCCATCAAAATAAGGACACTATAAAATCAGAGAGAGAAGCACACTGTCCTTTGATGCCACTTGGATGATTTACACTATCAATTCTGTGGAACTGTACTAATTCATCTTATAAACAGGGTAAGGTAATAGTCACAGAAATTTTAGAAATAAACAAGTGTTCTGTGAAGTTGTGCTGGTTTGACATTAGTTAATATTGGGGAGGAAAGAAGAGAAACATCTACGGAAATAGTTCTCCTGAGAGAGGCTCTTGGGAGCTTCAGAAAGAGCCAATAGCTGTCCAGTTCTGAGAACTGATAGCTTTATAAGCCATTGAGAATCAGAATCCACCCCCGTGAACACCCATTTTAAAGCCCGGAAAACCCTGAACTCGCCCACTTTGGCTTCCGGCTTCTGAAGGTGTCGGGGCTGTGAAGGGGGGGGGAAAGAGGCCCGGCCTGGTTCCAGCGGGGCCTGGCCGGGCC
>VWYI01028871.1:72078-101063 GCA_013399455.1 Anthoscopus minutus
GACTGAAAGTTCTTTTGGTAACACCATGGAGACGGACTATAATAACTACAGCATTTCCTTTAATTCATGAGAGAAAACAAATATGGAGAAATGGTGACGTGTTCAGTGTAAACCTGACCAGAGGTAACAGATGACCAGAGGCAGCAGATTTCTGAAGAAGCAGTGGTGCTCTGGGAAAAGTAAAAAAGACTCTGTGTTTCAGAGATCAGAGAAAAAAAAAGACTTGTGTTTCTTAGAGATGAAGATAATTGTAGAAATTGGTAAAGTGAGTCTTTTCCTTTGAACAGCCCATCTTTAAAAATGACACCCCATAATTTGACAATGACCCATTGACTCAATTGTGAAAATGGGAGGAGTTTCACAACAGCAGAGTTTTTTCTAAACTGGGCAGCTGCTGTTTTGTGAAGATGCAAAGCCACAAGAAAACTGTTCTTGTGGACATATCTCCAGAGTGTTGAAAAAGAAAACTCCTCGCCCTATGTGAATTGAAGAAAAATTATTGTAGAAATGATAACTGATTTAAAAATCCCAGATCTTGCTCTATGTTGTCAAGTAGAAAAAAAAAAAGTAAACAAGAGATGTGTTTTAAGAGTTTCATTTTAAGTTTTTCCTTTCCATTTTATTTTTTTTAGTTTTGTTAATAAACTTTTCTTATAGTCTAAGTTTGAGCCTGTTTTTCCTTTCTTCTAAAATCATATCTCACAACAAAAAATAAGTAAGTGTACTAGTAAGTTTAGCTAGTTCTAAACCCACAACAGTCTTTAGTGCATTAGCCAAAAATATTTCAAATTGGCAATTTTAAAACCACTACACGTAATTAGTGTTTCTACCTAGTTTCAACTGAACCTGCCACAGAAGTTGAAATTATTTTCATCTTCTGTGCCAAATAAAGTATTTTTGTGTGGGACATTAATATTTATTGAGATTGGTAGCAAGAGAATTGATTTTGGTGACTAATCCTGTAGCTTTGTAACCATTACAGGTATAATTTGCTAGCTGTGTAAATACATGGTATCAGTGTACATACAAAATGATAGCCCAGTTAGATAAAAATACCCAACCGTTCCAAGGCTTTTACTGTTTATTCAGTGCACAGTTCTATCCATTTTGCTGTTGCAGAGTAGTTACCAAAATGGCCCTATATTATTCCAGTGGAAACTATTAGAAAAAATGTGTGTGACCTTTAACAGCAGCAAAATCTGTTCCACTGCTAACACTTTCAAGTAACCTTTCTCAGGATAATGTACTGTGGTTACACTGTGTCTGTCCTGACATTTAGTAGAACTTTAATTTCACCTTTAGAATCTACTATTTATTAAAAAACCCCCAAAAACTACCAAAAAAAGTGCCTGGAATTTTGAATTTGCTTTTTCAAATGGCTGTATTTTTCTGGATAATGGTGCCATGAAGATGGAGGAAGAAATTAAAAATGACAGCCTTTAAATACATCCTTTTTTAACAAAGGTACTTGTTCCTGATCACCCACTTATATAAAAATTTGGTGTGTCTAGTATCTTATGCTTGCTGATGTGTATGGTCTACAGTATATACAGCAGTGAACTTTAGGTTCAGAAAATTTTAATTCCATTTTATATTTTTAATATAAATATATTTTAATATAAAATTCCATTGTATATTTCTTTCCTATCTTAATGTTTTAGCTTTTAATTAGCCTAAATTTAGATCATACAGCTCACTTGTGGTCCATATTGCATCTACTTGATTTAAAATGTTTAAGCTCAGATACCTCTTCATAATATATCAATTAGCTTTTTCATAAAGGTGGGTCTTTAGTGACTTCAGTGTGTGAGCCCTCTTGAAAAATAATTGGAGATATTCTTCTGAGTCCTCTAGACCTTTTCAAAACTCACCCAAATTATTATAAATTTCATAGACAGACATGGTGTGTTGGAAGAGCTGTTGTGTTCACAGAGACTGGGGACCTGCTGAGAAGAAAAGGTTCCCTTGAGAATATTTATTCTGGTGCAGTAGCCAAATATTTGAGAGAATAATTTTTAAATCAAATTCACTGTATAAAGAGTTTTTCTGTGGTTTTAACTAAAAATTGTGCTTTGCCGTTCCTTACTTCCTTCTGTCCAGAAAGACAAGTTTGATTGTTGCTGTGTGCAGGAGGCATTTCTGGGCTGCTGAGCCAAAAGCAGAATCTATGTAACATACTGCACCCTGTTCTTCTGTGTCCTCTAGTTTTTCTGATGTGTTCATAGCTCAATTTCTGACAGCAGCCATTGGAATAGAAATTTTCTCCCATTTTCCCTCTTGCCCATCAGCTCTTTGGGGCAGTGGGTGTGCAGAATTCACACTGAGGAACATGTTCAAAGAGCAGTCGTATGTTGTAGAGTAAGGGAAAGGTGGAATGAATTGACAACTTAAGAGGTCACATTTTTTTTGTTTACTTTTTTTTTCCTCCCCTTTGTGCACTGTACAATAAAATACTGCCTAGAGAACAGAAGGCTTGGAGAGTAAATTGGCTGAGATGAAAAGTGGATTTAACAACAGTGATTTTGTTTTTCTTCAACCTTATCTTGACAGGGTGGTTTTTGAGTATTAAATTTCCAAAGATTGCATATAGAGTTATACATATGTTCCACATTAACTGGCAAGGCAAAGCTTTTCCAACTGAGTCCTGTGCAGTCTGCTGTGGGTTTTGTTGGATTTGGGGGTCCCAGGAACTGTGCAGCACATTCTTGAGCGCTGTCTGCTGGCACCTTTGTCTGCTGGCTAATCACAGATGTACAAACAGGGAACAGAGGCCAAAACCATGGAAGGAAGGTCCCTGCATGGCTCAAGTCCGAGCTGGGGCTGCATATCCCCCATCTGCAGCAGGGAGCTGCAATGTGGCAGGAGCAGACAGGGAGGGTGATGGCTTTGCCATGGGCATCTCTCCTTGTGGCTGTTCCTTCTTGCCAGCCTGCCAGGGCTTACATGGAGGAGACACCAAAGGGATGCTGGGGCTGGGTGATGTTCCACAATGTCAAACAGCAATATCTCTGTTCATTTCTAGTTCCATAGTTCTCTGGGTTTGGAGAACCTCATCCTCAGTTATAGCAATTCAGAGGTGAGGATCAATGCCAAATCCATGGGGTGAGAAAAATGATGCCCAGACTGAAGCACAAAGCATCTGTGTGGTATCCCATCATGTCAAGGGTTTACTTTGCACTTGAAATGGTTTTGCACTTTTTTTCTACTGAAAGTTTTATGCTCTTTGAAAACAAAGCCAAGGTACTGTTTTTAAGGATCTAGATTACATTGATGTTGAAAGTCTGGTACTTCATAACCCTGTTCTCTTTCACATACCCTCTGATACCCTCCTCAAATTATACCTCTTAAAAGTGTTTGATGAGGGGATATGCTGAGTTAGATAAGACCCATCAGGATCATTGAGTCCCAACTCCTGACCCTGCACAGGACACCCACACCACGAGTTGCACCATGTGCCTGAGTGTTATCAAAATGCCTCTTGATGATGTGACTACTTCCCTGGGAAGCCCCTACAATCCTCTGGGTGAAAAACCTCTTCCTTTTGATTTTACCCCCTGCATGGTAAAGTCATGTGGACACAAAGCATTTTGATTTAAAGCCCACCAAATGAAGCAGGGATCCGACAGGGCATCTGTCCTGGCTGTGACTCCTCCTAGCTTCTGGTGAACTCCTGGCAGGGTGGGGTGAGAGCTACAAAAGGCCTGGACTCTCTGTAAGCACTGCTCAGCAATAAGGAAAACATCCTGGTGTTACTAACAGTGTTTTCACCACAAATCCAAAACATAGCCACTGTGAGGAAAACAAACTGTTCTAGTGGAAGTCAGTGCAGTGTGCCTGGAGGTGCGGTGTGAGCCAAGTATGGCACGGAGGACATGGCCTGGCTCAGTGCTGGTGTTGTCTGCCTTGTTGCAGCTGCTCTCTTGCCCTGATTGGAGCAGCTTGTGGGTCAGCCTCACCTTTTAAAGACAGATTTGTGCTTTTGTTCCAGATGTACACCATTCAGAAAGGACTATACATGAAGTTTTGCTGGTGATGGAATCCTCTTAAGATCCCTTCAACTTGCTTTTACAAAACCTGACATTTTGTCTTGCTTTTGTGTTGACATGCCATTGGGTACAGATAGAGGCTCGTTAAAAACTCACTGAGTTTTTCTGAACATTTATATTTTTGAAGCCTCTTAGTATAGAATCCCTTCAGTAGCTGTAGGACTTGTATAACACCACAGCATAAATTTAAAGAAATGCCAGGGAGACATCATCTTTGACAGCCACTCAAGAGCTTAATGCTGTGTGTTTTGCTGCTTGTCTGAGCAAACAAGTACAAGCATCATTGGGCCCTGTAAGTGCAAAAATGGGTGCAGGGTTTATTGCCTTTAATCTGCCTTCTCTGGAAATTACAGTTTTTCTTTCAAATATTCTAGTGAGATGCTGGTGGAACAAAAGGAGTTGTTTGCAATGTTGTAAAGAGGGAATGGTCTCAGAAAGTCAGTGAGGATAAATTGGATCAAAGCAATTGTACTACAGATCTCTTTCTTTGTATATAGTTCATGTCAGTCTAGTGGAGAAAACTACAGTGACTGCCTGATCACTTGTAGGTGACAGTTCAGGGTACCTTTTTATAGATTGTTTGTCTACTGTGATCTTCAGAGCAAAATTGCTTGAGGCAGTGAGAGAGAAGCATTTTCCTTCAAACTAGTTGGTTTTCCTTCCTAGTGCTGTCCTATAGTCCTTTCTTTCCTGCTGAACCCTTCAGCTAGACTTTGTAAATGCTATGGTGCTTAGGATGTTCCCTGTCACCCTTGTATTGGACATCTATCCTATGCTGCTCTGCCTTTCACCCAAGGTACTGCAGGGAGCAGTGGCTAAGGAAAGGTATGAATAACCCAGGTATAAGATTCAAAACAACTCTTATTAGAAGTACAGGAGAGGAAAGCATAGAGAAAAGTGATGTGAATGTTTCTTAATTCTTGCATTTGTAGAAAGAGGAATGGAAAACTTCTGAAGAAACGAATGCAGAGAAACTGGAAAGACCCGTCACAGGAAAATGGCTGTGATAATGAAGATACTTGTTATTTTGCCATATTGGAAGAAGAAAGATAAAAATCTGCTCACAATTTTAACATTGTGTTTGTTTCCATAGCACTCCTAACGTCAAAAATATATGGGCATATTTGAGACAATAAAACATGTACATTTTGAACAAAATCAAGACAACACAAAACAAAACACTACTGGCATATGTTGAATAAGCACTCAGTTATCTGAAGTGGGTCTTGTGAATATTTATCAATTTCCTTATTTTTGTGGTGTTGAGGAAATCCGCCTTTTGGTTTATGTAGCTAACTCTGTGATGTTCTATGGAAACATGCTCTGTAGATTTACCAGTCCACTTCAGCTGTAACAACTCCTTCTCTGCGCCCAGTTAGGAGCTGTAAAAAGCCTCTTTCCAGACAACTGCTGGGTAACTTTACTCTCTGACAAAGGCAACAGCAGAACAAACTTCTTTCAAGAGTACAGATATATTATAAATTTCAAGAAGTGTCTTTTCTTTCTAGAAAAAAGTAGCTTGTACTTGAGAAACCAGAGTGTGCCAGTTGTTGGAGATTTGCTGGCTTCATGCTAAGCTGCAAGGTAGTGGTAAAGGATTTTTTGGGGAATCTAAATCTCTTTTGCGATCTGGGTTCAGCAAGATAATTCTTTATCTGTCGCATGCTGCATGCCTGTGTTGCATTCTATGAAAACATGACTCTGAACCTACCTGAGAAACCTGTTATACTTGCCGAGCCACAAAATGGGTGACAGATGAACGATGAAACAAAAGCCTGAGCAACACCACTCGTTGTCTGAGAGACAGAGCTGAAGCAATCAGGTGGGCACATATGGGGAAGCTTTGTTATCCAGAGGCTGCTTTGCCAGGGCAGCAATAGCTGGTGAGGAAGGAGAGGTTTTATTTATATTTGAGGAAAAGAGCATTATATATCTGTCAGCTGTGCAGTGCAAGCATACTATCGGTTGCCATCATTCAACATCATAGCAAGGCACTGTATGTGGTAAGTGATGTCAAAGGAGGCTTTCTTGCTCTGGGGAAAGTGGCATCCACAATGTGTTAACCAATCTTTTCCTGACAATGTCTATACAAGACACTTAAAAGCTCAGGTGAAGGGTGACTTCCTTCTCTTTTTTTGGAGAAAAAAAATCACCTAGCGATTGCTGTCATCGCAGTTTGAATTTTTCAATAACTGCCCTGATCTGTCAGAAATGACCCTCTCTCTCAAAACAAGCATTAAGAGCAAAAGGTATCCTCCGGTACCTTTGTGAATGGAGACTGTAGCCCTACAACATGTATGTAGTTTAGTAAGGCAGAGTAGTTCCAGTTATAGGAAACCAACCAATGACTTTGCTGCCTTTTCTAACAAATAGTTTCAGGGTATTTTGTTTTATGTCTCATCTTTAACCTCAAACAAGTACTTCCAATGGAAAAAAAATCTTATTTTTCTTTTATTTGAGCTATCTGGAGTTATTGACTCTTAAAATTTTATTTATCCGGTATCAAACCACAGTAAAAAGCCAGAACAAAGAGACTGTAGTATTCCAGCCCTCATGTTGTAGCAAAAATATCAATCAAAGTCACAGGAAGGAGAGTATTCTAGTTAGTTGTGCAATGCCCTCATATCCCTGAAGCCTCTGTTACAGCACTTCACAACTGAAAGAGCTATGTTTGGAAAGTTTGGAAACTGCTGTTTTTTGCAGAGAAGCAGCAAATCCCTCAAGTTGAAAGTATGTTCAACCTCCTTTCTGAGCTATGTTTTCAGAATCATTATAATTCATCTAATTAACTAGCATATTCTTTTTATGCTTTTGTGTCAGCAAGTGCAGTATCCAAATTGGCAGGCATGTGGGAATAAAGTCAATTTTAATATTTCACCCAGAGGATAGAGTCACTCTCAGAGTCTCACAGGGAAAGGTTGACTCTGTTTCATGGGCCACACAGCAATTTATTTCTTTCACTTTACACTTTTCCTTATGCCCCCCAAATTAAAATCTCTGCTTCAGAAACGCAGTAAGCACAGTAAACAATAATGACTCCTGCTTCCTTTCACCCCAAAAGTAAGTTAACAGAGCCTGGGAAACTGCTTGAACCAGATGGTGAAGGTTAAATTGCAGAAGCATGTATATAGTGATGAGAAAATATTTTTTAAGAAATTAAATCCTTTCTGTCTAGTATCTTCCCTTTCCCTGAGCAAACAGTGTCTGTGACCTGCAGCTGTACATTCAAATTGCAGCCATAGCCATAGTCTTAGCCATTTCCTCTAAACTGGAGTATCCCTCATTTTAAAAGCAAAGCAAATTTGGAAATAAAAATGAGTGTGTGCATATTAACACCTGTGTTATTCCTCCCATTTAATGCAGCCCTCAGTGCTGCTGTGATTCTCTGAGAAAAAAAATCCACACAAAAGCAACCTTAAAAAGTGATTAGTTTGGCTTTACTTGGTCTTTGATTAGTTCTGTAATAAATATTTATATTTTTCTCCAATACACTCATACCATCTTCACATTGTATTAAGTGGCAAGACAATATTTTGTTTTATGCAAGACATAAGCAAAACATGAAGTTAATGAAGTTTACATTCTTGCCACACAGCCATCAGAGAATAGTGTTTGTATTTTAGCCAGTGTAATGAATTGGCATCTTGTAGAACTGATTAGTTTATAACAATTTGCTGCAGTTTAAAGCAGCTCTTTAAGATGGAGGGATGTGGTCAACAGTCCTTTAAATACATAAGCACAAGAAACCTAATGGAAGTTTACATTTGTTATTATTTATAGTTATAAGGTGTGTACTTTTTAAAACGGATGTATTGTGTGTTCTGAAAACAGTGATTTTTCCAGAGAATGTACATCACCTCCCCTCCTCTTCCCTGCACGTGGAAATGGTCGATGGGTATTCCGAAGAGCTCCACCCAAAAGCACAACAATGCCAGTTATTAATGTGGGTGAAACAGAGAGGCTACGCCGTGGTGGCATTCAGGATAGGGTTTAATAACAGAGTCCACCGAATGCCTTGGTGTAATTCCAGCAGCCTGACCATCGGTGCTTACCCTGCTCCTTCCTGATTAAACATCCTGCTGGCCACCTGCAGAGATCAGGCAGGACTAGCAGTGCTCCCTCTCCTCTGCACTGAGTGGCCAGAGGCTGCAGGGGGGAAGAACAGCTCCTGTCAGAGGAGCAGGTCCCCTGTGGGGTGTGAGGCCTCTGGATCTGTGGTTTCTGCTTTCTGGCTGACAACCTTCTGTGTACAAAGTGGGTTCCCCAAAACCACAGGGCAACGCAGAAAGGCTGAACCATGCCAGATGGAGATTTTAGTTTCCATGCAGAAGCCCTTTGCCTCCCTTCCTTGTGTTGTGTTGGATGATGATGTTGGTGCTGGAAAGGTAAGAAGTACAAAAGAACTTCACTGGAGGAAGATAAAAAGAGGGAGAGAACTGAACTAAGGTGTTAGCTGTGGAAGCTGTAAAGGAAAGGCAGCTTAGCTTCTCAAGTGTGATGAGGGAGGAGGAATGTTCTGTGTCCTGCGGGGCTTGAAAACCTGGTTTTGCACTTCCCTTATGAAAACTACGTCAGAAATGGTCTTAATGTGGCCTGATTCTGGGTGTCTAGATAGGCTTCTATTATTAAAAATCTGTGTCTGTTATCATTGGCAATTGAGGGAAAGAAAACAAAAGTTTTCACTGTAGTTCTGCCATCAAGTCTGGAAAAGCAATTTCCATTTTAGTGATTGTCCAAGCATGAAAAGAGGAAGCTGTTTCCCTCATTAACAGGTAAAATACTAATGTATTTTCAAAATTAGGTTTCTTTGAGCATGCTGGTCAGAGCAAGGCTGCACCCCAGCCATGTGCCAACACCTGAAGGGTGTGAGCAGTGCTCAGGTTCTGCAAGGGTTCCTTTCATCTGCAAAGAATAACCTGAAAAAGTTAACATAATGGTAAATAGAACTGACCTGGAGGCTGTAACTAACCTGAATTTTCAAAATTGAAGCCTCCTTTAAAAAGGAGCTGTTCTGGAAAATAATTAGCCACAGAGGAAAGAGGCAATTTAGCTAGAAACTAGGAAGTAGATTTGTGATAAGCAAAGTAGAGAGTCAGTGTGAGAACTCACAGAGTGAGTTCTTGAGTTGTTAAGTACTCATTACTGGAGTGGGTAGTCTTGAACCCACATTACTGGAGGTGGGTAGTCTTGAACCAGGGCTGGCACAGCCTGATTTGAGAGAGATCTGGGCAGTTCTCTTTGAAAGAGACTTGACTAGATGAACATATGAGCAAGAGCATTTAATGAATTAGTATATGCATGGTGTGCAGGGGGTTTTTATCCTAGAAGAGATCTTTTTGATTAAAAGGAGAAAAAAATTCTATTTTTTGGTCTGACCAGGTATAGTTTCCTTCTGTCAAAGTGAAATTAAATTGTATAAAATAGTTTGAAGTCAAAAGTGCAAAAGAAATGGTCTGCTATTGTTCCTCACAGCAACTTCTCCTGTCAAAAAATGTAAAGCTTAGGCTGGTGATGGTAATGATGCAATCACCACTGAAAGACCGTGGTGGGTGTTAGGACATAATTTTCTCTTTTGTATTCCGCCAAGCACCAGATGTTTAATTGGATATTTCATGTTGAAACATAAATGGGGCCACAGCAAGCTGTGAGATGCTCAGATGGATTAATTATCTTCTGTAGCAAATACTATATTTCTATTCCAAATTTTGCCCTTGCTGTGTACTCTTGTGTAGGTTTCCTGCTCTGAATTATGGCACAGAGATGATGCAAGTCTACATCTTCTACTTGATTTTTTCCTTCTCAGAAAGCTTTGTTTGCAAAGGTTATTTCAATTGATAAAGCTTTCTCCTTTATTTCTCCTTTTTAGCCTCTGCCCTGCTCTATGCTATCAGGTTTCCCAGACCGCTTCTGGCTTTGTGCTCTGACAGCATTGCTCCACCTGCATCTGCTGCCTGTCCTCTTTTCATCAGTGAATCCAGCCTGTGCTTCCTCCAGTGTTTTGTCCCAACATGTCTTGTCATTCCTCCTTGATGACAGCTGCTTTTTTTTATGTTTCTTTTTACTTCTGGCTCCATTCAGTGTTTGTGATCCAGCCAGTCTGGGAGCACTTGCCCTTTCTTTGATCCCTATGTGTTCCCGGGAAGTGTCCGTACCTACCTTTGCTGTGTGGGATCTCGATTCATGTCCTTCATTTTACTGCCTAAAGGCTTCTTCACCAGTTACCACAGTCCTGGCTCCCAGCTGTAGCTGCAGTTTGATGCATCAGCTATGGATTTTCCTCTTTCCCCTTTTCCTTGCTTACCTTTGACCTTCCTTAGTTCTGGCAGTGTAAGTGAAGAAGGGGATCTCTTGTGTTTCCTCTGTCTTTATCGAAGACTCCTGTTGCAGTAGTTGAAGTTACAGTCCAGATTTGAAAACTGCAGAATTTTAAATGTCATAATAGTTGATTTTTTAAAAATAAAACTACTGTAGAGACTATTTCTTCTGTTAGAACTTTGCATCTTTTCCAGTTTTTGACGTTACTTCTATTTCTTATATTCAGTCCATTTCACAGCTTGTGCTATTCTAGCGCCAGCTTTTAATAGGTAAATTAAATTAGAAAAATCAAATATTTAAATCCGGGTAGTTTAGGTTTAGAAGCTTGGTATGTAATTTTAAAGTTCCAGGTTTTTATGCTGTCATCTGTTTTATTTTTATTACATAGAGAAAGAAGTGTCATTATTTGTCTATTTATGCCCTGAATCGGGAGAAGAGACAGAACTCCACCCGTTGAACATGTTTCTAATTATATCCTAGTTTAAAGCTGTAGTAAGTTCCGGTTAAGACCTTCTGTCCCAGCTGGGTTGCATAGGCTGCAGGACAGTGTGCTGCTAAAAAAAAATTAAAATAATAGATTTCATTTTTTTTAGCGTTAATTTGGGAGGTGCTAGTCCAAGATTTAGATTTTCTATATATGCTTTTGAATTGTAAGGATGGCTTTAATAATTTCTACATAAATATGGTTGGTTGTGTATGGCCTCAACCTAGCTTGATTTTGACAGTATATATGGTTGATGTGGCCCATATTAAATACAACCACAGTGACATCACTCCCTTTTTCTTTGAGTCTTGGATCAAGACTCCATGTGGGAACAAGCCCAAACCCTTCCCTGCTGTCATGGAAGTGCAGATACCTTGTGGCTCAGTCTCCAGTTTGCTGGCCAAAGGTGGGTTGCTGGCTCCAGACCCTTCCCTGTTCACTCAAAAAACCCAAGGCATGGTGTTTCTGCAGGGATTTCAGTGCTGGCAGCTTCCCTGTGCTGTCAAAATACTGTTCCACTGCACCCCACTCCTTGCTCCATGGATTCACTTGCACCAGAGATTTCCTGGAGCAGCTGCAAGGTCTCCCCCAGCACAGAGGATTTTGCTCTAATGCTTTTAGCATTCGCTTGTACATGTGGGGCCCTATTGATTTACACTTGCTCGTGATGCTCTGTCCTGTTAAAAATATGATTTATATCATCCACGTGTGGCTGAGTTATTTAGGGAAGCTGTAGTTAGACATTTCACAACACATTCCTGTGAGGCTTTACTCCTGTCAGGTTTTAGTGCTATTTGGGGGTCTTTGTGCTATTTTCAGTGGCTTTTCATTTACTATGGGGAATCCCCGTTTTGGAAATAACCAGATGTTTCAGCAGTTTGTGGGATTTTCAAAAGAAATTGTATTATCTTTTTTTGTATCATGCATCTTCCCTGCAATTGTGGTTTCATAGTCTTTCATATAAATTATATATGGACTTATATAAGCTATGTTTTTAGAAAAGGACACATTTTGTCTGCTGTCTGTAGTACATTATCCTATATTAGTAATAATGAGTCAGTAATAATTTTGATGGAATCTGTGTGACTAATATTTAACTTCAAATAGCTCAATATTTTTGTTTTGTTTTAAACATTTTGTTCTTATATGATGACTGGTTTTTTTTCTGGTTTTGCTTTGTCCAGGAAACTAAAGCACAATGACTACTTGCTTCCAGTAATGAAAGGTAACTGTGGGAGTGGAGGCAGCAGGCAGTGGTTGCTGTTATTTTAAGTAGCATGTAGTTCTTTCTGTTTGGTTTGAGAAGAGCACATTTTTGCTTGGCAAGTAGAAACCTAAGTCAGTATTTTCAGTTTTGTCAGGGACAGTCACTGGGTTTTTAAATGGGAACAAAAATTTAGGGTGTTATGTTTTATTTGTAATTGTTAAGACTTTGGGTCCAAAATCTCAGCTACTTTAGATTCATGTAGTGTTGGTAAAGTCAGTGGATTTGCTGAGATTTGTATCAGCTGTACATGTTCTTCTGTGTCTTTTGATAGCACTGGAAATCATTAAAAGAACAAGGGAAAAGCTTTGTACTTTTTTTTTTTTCCACAGACACCATCCCTTTTTTTTTCTCAACCGGGGGGGGGAAATCTCTGTTGGCTCCCAGTCCTATGAGGTGCACATTGAGTGATCTCAGAGGGTTCCTCTTAATCATGCTGCCAGGGTGATACTTCGTTGCTATGTTTAATGAGTCATTCAGTAGAGACTCAGTAAAGGAGCTGGTGGAAGAGTTGGGCACTTGCAGAGATTAATTGCTCAAGCTCTGCTCAATAAGAGTTGATTAAATCATCCTTTTTTATCCATCAGCTTGCTGACCCCACACTGTCTTCTTCACCTCCTGGGACAATGTGTAACTTAGACTGAAATTTAGTGTGAAGGGCAAAGGAGTGGAAACCCACCAGGACTTACTATTTGTGCTAAGCTTTTGGGGCTGGAAAAGACATGAATTAGGGCAAGTTTAGAGGTAATTTCCGTGGCAGGCTTATGCAGGAGGCACATGTAGCCAACACTACTATGATAAATAATACTCATTGTGATAATACTTTGATATCTGTGTTTTATCAGTTTTATCAGACATCAGTATCTATATCCCTGATACATGAGTTTGTAGGGTGGACAAGAGGATTAAAAGTTAGTACCCATTTAAATGTAACATTTAGACTTGAAAAGAGTTGTTTTACCTAGGCTTATTGTACTAAAACTGGTGCTCTGAGAGGTTCTAGCAATGTGGCTGAAAAGGAACCTGGTATTGCTATTCAAGCTTCCTTGATAAAGCTGTCGTAGTGTTCGCAGCATTTTGATATCTGGGGTTTCAGTGAAGGTCAGAAAACAAACACAACTTTCTCTTTAAATCCCCTGAGGTAGCAGTTGTCATCCCGTGGCAGTGCTTTTCACCTTGCCCGTCTCTCTTTACAGTGAGCCCACTGACCCATGGAGTCGTTGTGTAGGTGTTGCTGGCAGTAATTTATCCCATCACACACGCAATGAGGAATTCATCATCAGAAATGCGGACTCTTACAGATTTGTAAAGTGTCAGTTTGACAGAATTACTCAGAATTACTGACACCTGGTGTCCTTCCAACATACCAGTAGTTGCTTAGCTGTGAAAAATGGCAGAAGATGGACAAATATATTGGAACAAGAAAATCTCTGCAACACAGAAGTGGTGCTAATGTGATATAATTCATAACTGGTTGCTGTTACAAAGAGTCACCTTCAGGCATTCGAGTCTATTCTTCTTTCTTCTCTGGCAAGTGATTTACTTTGTGACAGGTAGCTCAGCAAATCAGATTGATTCTTACCTTGTTTGGTCTTTGCCGCTCTTTTGCTCATATTTTGGGAGCACAATGGAGCTGACCAGGCCAAATGCATTTTACAAATACTTCTGTCAGGTTACAGAAGAGCAGCTATTAAACATTAATTTCTAGTGAGGCTGAAGTGGGATTTTAAATATTTAAAGGAGCAATTTATATAAAGGGATTTCCTGCTACTTCCTAAAATGATGATTTCTTATAATTTGGGTTTGAATGTCCATAGGCAATTAATCTAAAATTTCTATTGCTTTGGTTTTGCTCCCTTTGCATTAACTCTTTATATAAAAATGTGTTCTCAATACATGCCAGAAGGCCTGTATTTTCAGCTAATTATGATTGTCATCCTTATCATACTTGATTGCTTTTTCCCAAGGACAGAAATTGTTGGGCAAGTGGCATGGGGGTGGAAATTGGAGCCCAGAGCCATCAAATGTAATGATGACAGAACTGGGATGCATTACCTGATCACTAAAATGACTCAGACCACATGCCGATGAATTGTTTCCCTCATTAATTCATGCAAACGTGGCCTGGAGGTTAATGGAATTGATCTTGAGATCAGGAGGTCTCTGCTTTATTTCTAGTTCTGTCATCAGTTTGTTTTCTGACCTTCAGCAGGTCATGACTGTATCAATATACTTACATTGATTTTCAACTCATATGCATGATGTGAAGCTAGAGTTTCAGTATACTGATGGTTTAGGGCTGAAGTGGTACCCCCAAGGTTACACAAGAAGACTGTGAGGGAACCAAAAGTAGAAACCAGAACTCCAGTGGGAGGTATCAGTTGTGGGGTACCTTTACTTCCTGGGCAAGAATGTTGTCCCAGTGCTCGAGTCTTGCCCGTGGTCTTTGAGAAGTGAATATCTAGATTTAGGAACAGGAGACAAGGTATATAATGATAATGTGAAGGAAGATTATGATGGGATTAGGCACTTCTCAAGTTGGATTGGTTAACTCTTGCTAAATGAATAAGAGCTGTTCTTTAGGAATGTTAAATGGAGGCAAATAATGGTAGAGATGTAGAATATCATGAGATGGTATGTAAAGGTTTTTTTTTTTTCCAGTAGGGAATCTGAAGTCTGAGTATTTTTTGCTGAAGCTGTTCTTGAATGCTCTGTTTCAGGCATGGTATGTTTTATCATCAGCTGTGTTCTTTTGTTTATCAATAGCTGCTATTTTGCAGTTTAGTAACTTAAAAATTCTTTGGGCCAAGAGAAGAGTCATTGAAGTCACTCATAGTGGAGGGAAGGAAGGTGACAGGCAGCAAGTACTGAGTGGTGTGAATAGCTATTGGTGGATAAATCTGGGAATCTGAGAAAGACAACAGATTTGGTGCTCTTGCTGATTCCTGAAAAGTCATAGTTTTTTTCTTTGCTTCATAGTGGAGTTTAGATTTTACACACTGAAAATTAATCTGGTCTACTAGTGACTAGTTTGCTTTTATCTTCCAAATTGATACAATCCTTTATATCATCTTTTGGCCTTGTGGCATTATTAGGTCTATTTTGGGGTCTTCCTCCATGTTCTTTTGGCACAGCCCCACTCTGTTGCACTAAGGAAAGTATTTTCCTCCCCATTTCTGAGAGCAGAGTGGTCAAACTTGGCTTGTGGCTGTGCTCTTTCTGCCTCAGACCTCTCCATCACTCTCTGCTTTCCTCTGGAAGGGCTCTGCAGTGTGGGCAGTGGCAGTGGGAGCCAGCTGGGTGTCTGTGTGACCCAGTTTCTGCTCCCTCTCACCCAGGGCTGTGGTTGGGACGCTGGCAAGGAGCCACACACACACACACAGCTTCTATGTGTGCCTCCCTTCAGCTAGGTGCTCCTTCTTGCAGCAGAGCACGGGCAGCAGCTCGTGTTGCAAGAGGCAGGTGATCTGTACAGTACTGTGCTTTTATTTTTATCCAGTGTAGCCAAAGCATTGGTTGTGTAACTCAAAAGAACAACCTAATAATAAACCCGTGCTTGCATTCAAAATTCAGGCTGAGTGTCCCTTCTTTGCAGTTGCTTCTTGCTGCTGCGCTCTTTGAAGCGGTTTGGGTAGACATGGGTTGGTCATGCTTTGGCTCCAGTTGTCAGTGTGGTACCAGCTCATATTTTAGGAAACGGCCATAATTCAGGAAAGCTGTTGTGTTCAGCATTGGATTGTGTAATTTGTATTTTTAATAGCCTTCTGGGTGTGACTCCATGTAAATTCAGTACCATTGGTGCCTGTGCAGTGACGGCAGTCAAATTATAGAATTGGGTAAGAAAGTGTACAGATCTTTCCTGTAAAGGCTGTGATTTCCAAGAGAAAGATAGAAAGATTTTTTTTGGAAGCTTTTTTCTTTTTATTTGTGCCAAATAGGCACAGCTTTTTATTAGTCTTATTTTCACTTTATCACTTAGCTTTTTTTCCAGGAGAAAGGCCATGGGAAGAGGAAAGGGGTGATTTAGAGAGGAAGAAGCTTTTGCTCTTGCTGTGTTCTGCACTTTTCAAGTCAAGCAGTATTGCTGATTTTTGTGATGCCATATCTGTTAGAAATAGATTGCATAATTTGTGACCATTGGAGGTGGCCAGTGGTTCATCCTGCTCATCTCCTCTCAGTGTGATTTGGGGAGCAACATGTCTTTAAGTGCTTGTTTGAGGTCTGAGGTCCAGAGACAGTGATTTTACCAAGTGACAAGCAATGGGGCTGCCTGTCACCCTGTGTGTGTTTAGCTTGGCAGCTGGCCTTGACTACTTTTAATGGCTACTTTTTGCTGGGAAGCTGAAAATCTTTCTTTGGCTTTTATCATTTCCATCTCACATACTGTAGTTGATGTGGCCAGTAAAAGACCTTTTGCATTTCAGACATTCTCTCTCCTCCTTTAATCCTGACATAAGCTTTGTTGTGAGGAGGAGAAATGGCATTGCTGGGAGGGAGCTTCTGGGAAGGAGATTACAGAGCCCATGTGACTCATATGACCATATTGTGTCTGGATGTTGGGGAAGAAGAATGCTGCTTGGGTTTGGAAGAAACATTTTGGTCATTTGTTTCTCAATATTAAAGACTTTCTGAGCATCTTAATCTCGAGTTTAAAGGGAGGGAAGAAGCCTATGTTTTGTTTTGTCTGCGGTGAGCAAACAGATACTGTTTGAAAAACATGGGAGAAAGGAAATGAAGTCTTGTGGTTTCTTTCTTCAGTGTTGTCCTACAGACAAAAATCCACAATGGAGCTTGTTGACTTTTTGATTAGACGAATACCATTGGGAAGCCCCTGGTGCTGGAAACCCTTAGTCATGTGCCTAGCTTAACTCTGTCTTTTGGCTGTACAAAGAACTAACAACTGAAGAAGAGAAGCCCTAAATATTTCATGGGGCTTGCTATGCTTTTGTTTCACTTCCCCTATTCTGTCCCCTTACTGTGAATTTTATTAGGGGTTGCCTTAAGGATAGGGATGACTTAACTGCCGGATGTTTTTTGGGGAGAGCAAGTTGGGATGCGCTTCAACCAGCCACCATCCAAAGGGTGTGCTGAAGGTTCAGCTCCCACATGGCCATGAGGAAGCTTCTCTTAAGCTTCTTTGCATGGAAAATGGTGGGAATGTAACCGGACCATTTCCACCCTTTTCCACACAAAGAAGCGCTGATGTAAAGAAATACCTCCAACAGGGAGTTTGTGAAGCAAAGGAGGTTTGGAAAGAGATGGTTGCTGTTGCATTGTCCAAACAGAAACTGATTTTTAGGTTTAGCTGTGGTGGGGTAGCCATTTGGAAAGTTGAATTATGCTATCAGATGTTTGGAGAAAGTCACAAGTGAAAGCTTATGGAAGAGTTCACACCAACTCCCCAAGCACATATTATTTCTAATAAATTGAACTTTAGCCTAAAACAGTTTAATTGACTTTCAGTACTTGCTAGCATTACTGTTTACAAGGGCATGGAGTGACAGGACAAGGGGTAATGGCTCTGAACTGAAAGACTGTAGATTCAGATTAAATGTAAGGAAGAAATACTTAACTGTGAGGGTGGTGAAGAGCTGGAATAGGTTGCCCAGAGAAGTCTCATCCATGAAGTGTTCAAGGCCAGGTTGAGTGGAGCTTTGAGCAGCCTGGTCTAGCGGAAAGTGTCCTTGCCCATGGGGATGATCTTTAAGGTCACTTTCAATCCAAACCATCCTGTGATTCTGTAATTACTGGAATGGCAAGATGCTTAAAGGGATGTTCCTCAGTGAGGCATGAGGTCCTTGGTGCTGGGGCAGGGCTGATGAAGGGTGCATGCTTTAGGGCTGTTGTCCTCTCTGAGAATGGAAATAGCATTGTTGCAAGATGCACAGTGAAATTGTCTTGGTGATCAGAGTATACAACAAACCACCCTGTGTTTTAATTTTCTCATAGAATAAGTAGGACACAAATGAGCATCTGCAGGGCATGGAATTAATCCAGGAGAGGATCTAAATGAAATCACTTTACTTTTTATATTATATATATAATATAAATATAATATATATAATATATAATATATTGCAATTATCTTGGGGTAATCAGAAACACTTATTTTTCAGTTTCACTCATATCCTCATCTACAGTCTTTGTGTCCTTCATTATTTTGTGGGCAGTGTAAAAAAGTAAAAACAACAAAAAAAGAGATAGCTAAGTTCTTGAGAAAAATTCGTAGGTGCTAGTGGTTTGAATCTGATTTTTTAAAGTATGCATATTCAGCTGTCCTTAGAAAATAGCCCACATTTTGTGGTAGCCACAAACACAATACTACAAATGCAATTTCTGGAAGGTTAATGGCAGCTGAGTTATTAACTTGGGGTGTCCTCATTTTCTTTTCTATTTGGGGTTCCCATTATAAAAAAACATTCACAGCTGAGGTAGAGGTAATAGGCAGTCTTAATTTCTAAGGCCATTTGTATTTGCCTGAAATTTTTTTCCAGCACCAGTTTTAGCTGGAGCACAGCCTTGATCGGAAGAGTAAAATTCTCACACAGCGTGTCAGAAAGTAGCACATAAAGGCTTAGACTACTTTCCATACTCACAGCCTTTAATTGTCTGAGGGATGACTGCTCCTCACTTAGACATTGGGTAGGAAACTGAAAGTGAATATGAGGAAAGGAAAGGAAAGGCAAGGCTATTGTTGAGAAATAGGAAAGCACTTGGTAACATCGCCGCCAAAATCTTGGCTGGTTATGCCTTTGTGTGCCTGTGACAATGCTCCTGGCCTTGAACTCTGTCATCTTTCTTGACTGTCTTAACTGCAGGAAAAACAAAGCCTCAAGTAAAAACTATGAACGAGTCATGCCTCCTCACTTTCCTGCACTGAGGCTCTTGGCCTTGTAATTTGCTTGCCTCTCAAGCCTCTTATTCATTATTTTGGGTTTCAGCTGATGCAGGGCCCCTGGGTAGATGGGAGTTGAGGAGGGGAATGCATGGCGTGACGGCACTGGAATGGGACACCGAGGTAATGGAAAAAGTCTGCCAGTCTCAGGGATGGGAATAAAACCTGAAAATCTCGGGGGACACATGGGAGAGGGCTCTTTCCTGTTTCGTCTTGGGCAACTGAAGCTAAACCCCCATGCCTTCAGCACCTCTTGTCCTCACCACCTCTTGCTCTGTGTTGAGCAGGACGCAGGTTGCTGGCATGGTGGCCAGATTTTTTTGGAAGTAAAATGGCTTGTTGCTTTAGAGGGTGGAAGAAGAGAGCTCGATTGTGGTGGAAAACTAGGAAAGAGGAGGGAAGAGAAATGGTTAGTTGGGAAGAAGCTTAAAAGACTGGTAGAGGTGTGTACGGGCTGCAGCAGCAGAGTGCCAAAGGGAATCACTTGGTGAGAGGAGAAAAGGTCAGGGAGGAATGATAAAGATTTCAGAAAAATAGAATAGATTTTGACAGGAAAATATTATATCAAGAGCTTGATTAAATAGAAAAGCTGTGTGTTCTGGAAAAAAACGGTTATTAAATAAGAGACTACTATTAGATGAAACATTCACATTGCCATTTACTCTGAATATTACTTAAGCTTTAATGCTGGGAGCACTGTAATGAAATAGAGAGAAGCAAAATACAGAGAATGGAAAGGAGAAACAAATATAAACTGCTATTTCATTGTTGGATTTGAATAGTAGGACATAATGCAGCATGTTACAACTTCTGAAAATTGTTTACAAAATAAAAAAACCCAAACAACAAATCAGCATCTGACAGTGGGGTTAAACACTGGTTTTCTGTGTCAACATCAATAATGCAAGTAGATACTCTGTATGGGTCCAGTCTAGTCATTCATACCACACCTGCATGAGTAGCTCCATGTAAACGCACAAATGGTGTCCTTCCCAGCTGAATAAATGATTTCACTGCTTTGCCTGCTGAGGACTCAAGCAGTCAATCTCAGTAAATCTTCCTTTCACCTTTCACAGTTCAGGTGCAATTCCCAACCACGCAGAAGAACAGAGATCTGTTAAAGTTCATGGAGCTGAGATGATTTATCTGAGGCTGGAAGGGGGTAATATGTGACAACCCCTTATTGTAAATTTAAAATCAGATCAGGTTTTTTTTTGTCTTCACTTGTTGTGTTCTGTTATTTAACACAGCTTTTACTCCTTGGTGAAGCCTGATTAATATTTAAAGAAGACAAATAGAGTTTTCAGAATAATGCGTAAGAATTACCCCAAAAGCAGCAGCCGTCTGAGATAAGAGTGATCAGGAGGGAACAACCTCCCATTCTGTGGCTGGAGAAAGCATCACTTAGACTGTAATTTTTATTCTGTTCTATACTTTTAAGCTGAAAGTGTAAAGTACTTTCAATTAAAATGTAGTTCCGATGTTTCAGCTTTTAAGAACTTGTGATAAAATTAACCCATGCAGAGTTGAGACTGGAATGCATCAGAAGCCTTTTTTGCAGCCCTGGAAGGTTAAAGACAGGCAATGAGCCTAAATATCTTTTCAGAAATAAATGCTTTAAAATTAATTCTCCAAGCTGATGACCCTCTTTGTTTTAATGACACAATATTTAATGTCAGAATTACTCCTATACAGGTGACATGGGAATGAACAGCCCAAAAGTTAAATGTTTTAAAAAATAAATTGTAAAAATAACTGTAACTGGGAAATCATCACTAAGCAGATACACTTACCGTGGGATCCCTGGGACCAGATTTTGGGCTTATGCTTGTTAAATATTCTAATTTCCCATCCAGAACAAAAAATACTCATTTATTGACCAAATTTACAGAGGATGCAAACGTAAGAGCAGGGGTAGATGGAGAGGAAGAGAACTGCAAATCATTAATGCAGAACAGTGAATACCCAGTTACTTGGGTGGCGGTTCAGTTTTAGTCATTTAGCAGTGGTGAAAGCATAGAGGAATAAAATTTAGGTGGTGCTTACTTCGTAGAGAACCCTCTTGTTTTGGAAATGAGATCTGGAAAGGGTTTGAGGGTGATGGTTCACCAGCTGGCCTGCCTGCTGCCTGGCACGCAGGAGAGCACCTGAGGGTGGAGGACAGGGCCAGCAAGGGCAGGTGGCACTTGCTCGTCTTGTGGGTCCTGCCACAGCTTTTGCTGTGGTGCTGTGTGTTGAGATGTACCACAAGACCAAGTGGCTGGAAGCTGCGGATAGGTCACATCAGCTTAGCAAAAGGTTGGGGAGGAAAATTTTACATCAAATCAGTTTCTCAAGGTGTATTTTCTGTTCCTGGCAAATTTAAAAACATGAGTTGTCTTTCTGAAAGATGAACTATTGCTTAGTTGGGAATTATTTTAGGAAAATCTTCTGAAAATGATGCTTTCCTTTGTTTTCTCTCCTGCTCTTTCTGTCATTCTCTGCATGAGGCATCACAACGGCAAGAACAGCATTTGTTCCCTACAGAAAAACTTTCTGAGCCCATGGCTCTGTCAAGTAGTTTTGTTGCCTGTCTCCTTCAGAATGATACTGTCAGAGAGATCCTAGATTTTAGTTCCTTATTGGTCACCAACTGCAACACTAACAGAGTTTCTCGATGCAATTGGCAGGCTATTTTGCTGAAACCAAAGCTTAGTACTTTGCATGCTAATTATTAAATACTGTTATTACCAGTAGAGGTCACATAGGTGTCCAATATTCTGGAGCCTTAGAAACTACATGTTGAAGTGCTGTGTGATTCCTTCATTCCCATGGAATGCAGAGGAAAGCTACTTGCATGGTGGCCTTGTGCTATTTGTGCATATTGCTTTTACATGTGTATAGCATATCCATATTATTTGGAGGAGGAGACCCAGTCAATTAAAAATGTTTAGTCGGTCCTATTTATCAGTGGTATCAAAATATGTATCTTTTGCCACTGCTGCCTGCTGTTGTGGTTCCCCTTTGAATGCTCTCATTGGATGTAAAATCCCAGAAAAATCATTCCTTGTTCACTCCTTTTTCCTGTGGTACATGCCTTCAGTAGGTGGAGTTGTGTGCTTGGCTCATCCACTTGTGCATGTGTGAGGCATGGCTTCATTTCATCACTGTAGACAAAAGTCCATCAAAAGGTTTTAAATAAAGTCATTAAAATGATGGAGTAATGGAAGGAGACAGATGAAGGGAGTAGGACCATGTACAAATAAGCAGGCACTGAGACCCTGTGCATTCACCATGCTGAATACTTTTCTTTTGTCTTGAGAATGTCTCCTCAGAGAAAGACAGAGAAAGAGTGCTCAGTGCCTCACCCAGAGCTGGCTGTAAGGCTGGGCTCTATAATGGAAATACAGATTATGCTAATTGAGATGAAGTTTTATAGTGCTAATGTGTATTTTACTCTTGTGTGGTGAAGTGCAGTCTGGGTCTGAGAGAGCTGACAGTGTCCTATTCATATGTAAAATGTTGTGAAGGATAAGGATCTGTGGTTTGGGATATTTCAGAAGTGCCACAGGAGGGGATTCCGACATTTGAGAGCAATATTATCTGTGTACACTCATTGCTAACGGAGAGAGGAGTATGTGAAAGCAGCTTCCCAGCCTCCTCTGTATGGATGTGTGGATCCTGCTGCAAGAAGGCAGAAGTGATTGAGAACTTCTGTGGTCTATGGGGCAGGACATGGGGGCCAGCATTGCTCTGCAGACCTAGAGCCGTGCTGATCCTGGTCAGCTGAGGCAATAAACAGCTGCTGGAAAAGTAAAAAAAAAACTTGCAAAGAAACCCATTGCATCTCTGTGCCTTGGGATTACTTGGAGTTTAGAAGTATTAAACAGAATGAACTCTTGGAATAAGACAGTAAGCCCAGCTGTGTATTAATTATTAGTTTGGACAGCTTTCAAATCACAGAATCAGGCCTTTGCTGTCTGTGATACTTTCTTCCTTTTAATGTCAGCATTTGGTCTTCACATTGCCGAGGAGGTAGCATCCTTAATATGTGAGAGCTCATCTGCTTATCCAACCAGCTGCAGTCATAATCCTCTTTGCCATAATGAATGACTGCTCTGGAAGCGATTACTGCAGGACTTCATACTTTCTTTTCTGCTTATCAAATTCTTTAGTGTTTCTTTTTTTTAAAGAAAATTGTTCATAAATCACAGTAGAATATCAAGGGGCTGTGACTGCACTAAAAATACCAGAAGCAGTGCTTCAGAGGTAGTAAATCTTGGTCTATCTGGGCATGTTGCTAGGACACAGTGACCTGTGTCCCTCAGTTTCTGTTTGTCAGGTCAGGTGTGCATACCTGTGTGTGCGCTGCTTCTGCCTCAAGTTCAGAGACCATAGGTTTTAGCCTTTCATTGCTCCAGGTTAAAAAGGCTGCTTCAGCTCTATTTTCTATTGTGCTTGGCTTGTGAGAAGACTTGCTGTGCGTTTCAGTATATCCATTGCAAATATGATTTTGTTTCATCTTCTGTGCACATCTGTTGAAGAATAGCAAAGAAGCAGTAGCTCAAATAGACTGCAGCTGCAGCAGCTGTAGTTTTCATTTTGACTGTGATTCAAGATAAATGCTTTTAAAATGACAGCTTTCTAAAGAAACTTTCCTCCTCTAAAGATTTTTCTATCCCTCTTTTTGTTTTTTTGTGAGCTCATAAATAATTTTTGTTTAGCTGACTGGTACTAACATTGTGATGGAAGCAGTGAGAAATTTAAAAAAGATATCCATCTTCTTATTTTTTTAGGACAATGCAAATGTACAGCTTTTTTTTCCCTGGACCTACATTTGCACAGTTCTCTTTTGAACTTACATCAGAGAGATGGGATATAGCCAACTATCTACAAGCTTGAAAACTGGGCTGATAAGAACAGTAGAGCATCTAGCTCTTTGCTGTAAAGACAACCCAGCAGCAGATGTGCCTGCTGATGTTGTTACAGAGGGTATCTAGAAACTGGAGGAAGGTGTGTTGAGAAATCTGTAAGCTTCATTAGAAATCTTCCTATCTCCCCAGATTATTGCAGTCTCATTTGGCAAAACACATGCCTGACTTGTAGTGGAAAAGTAGGAGAAAGCATAATGTCCAGGAAGAGTTTTTCTTTGCATTTGATGTACTGGATCCACAGCACCCCTTCATGCAAATTCATAATGCACCCATTTATTTGTGAAATACATATAGCTCAAGTTATAATACCTAAGCTTCTAACTTCATTTGTAGAAATTTGCATTTGAGATGGAAAAAAGAAGGAAACAAAGAAATTCTTAAGTTGATGTAGATGGTAAAAAAAATTTGTGTATTTATGAGCACTTAGAAGTTGTTCAGTGAGAAAAGAAATATTCTGTTCTGATCAATATTTTGTGATATCTGGCTTTGCTAATTGATGACATAAATTACAGCATTCTCAGAGGCGAGCAGACAGCTGAGATGGCCAGTGATCCAGTCAGAATGGACCTGTGAAATATTGTGATGCCCCAAGACCTGCATTTCATTCCTGAGAAAACAAAATTGTATGAGAAAAGTTCTGACCAAGTCTAATACAGTTTGTAGTTTGCACCCACGAAAACTTGCGGCGTTTAAAGAAGCCTGTGTGTTTGAGATAAACAAAATACTATCCTCATGGGGGTAGTAAAGTCTGTGGAAAAGTCTCTTGATTTAGGTTTGTGGGTAAATTCTTGAGACTTCTAAAGAAATGCTGTATAGATTAACATTTTTTAAAAATTACTGGAAAAAAAGTTGCTCGTTGTTCGTTAACAGTAAAGATGTTGTGCTAATTTATGCCACATGCTGTGTCTGTAGGGTGACTAAGGATCTAAGTCTCTACATAATATCACCCAAGGATATTAGCTTCCCCACTGTGCCCAATTAAATCCATCCCCATGCTAATTTGAGAACAGGATAAAGTACAAATTTATTTCTGGAAAACTGTCTAAAGCAAAAAGGAATGGAATGTCTCTCTATTCTTTGGAGGGCATTTACAACTTTTGTAATTAGTGATTAGAGCCAAGAAACAAATGTTGAGATTCATTTCCTTACTCTGCCAGGATTTATTTCACATAACCTAAACGATTTAGGTTTGCTGGTGTTGGGGGTTACATGTTTTTTTTTTCGTTTCTTAGCTGTTAGAATTTTTCCCATTTAGCTGAGAGAGAAAGCCTTGATGGCTGGGACATCATCGGTACTTTAAAAGACAAAAGGATCGGCTGAGCCCCGGGGGCAGTGGGGAGGGGAGCAGTTTTTGGTTTTGGGTCCTTCTGGGAGGGCAACACAGACACTCTCGGAGCTGTTTCTGCTGGGAGAAGAGGTTTTTGCCATCATCCAGACGGAGCGGCTGTTTCTTCTGCTTCTGCTTCTTCCTCTCCGTTTGTGGCCTCTGCTCCCCTGTCCTGCCAGACGTGCTGCAGCCCCAGCTGCCACCGCGGAGCTGCTGATCCATCTCATCCACCGGCCCGGGACTCTCTGCTCATCCCTGCCATTCCAGTGAGGTGTTTCTCCTCAGAGCCCTGCAGGAACTCCGGGACTGAGTGCCAGCTGAGGGGTTTGTGAGGCACCGCCTCTCCTCCACGTTTTCTTTCCCATCTTGGCCGAGACGGGATCCCTGTTCTGTTCCGTTGTTAATACTGTAGTTATTGTTGTTGGTTTACCTTAATATATATATATATATTAGTAAAGAACTGTTATTCCTATCCCCATATCTCTGCCTGAGAACTCCGTGTTTTTGAGATATAATAATTCGGAGGGAGAGGGTGGGGGCTTACAATTTTTTTTCTGCCTTCCCTGACAGATAACTGTCTCTAAAACCGGGACAGCTGGTCAGTGGAAGGGAGAGGAGCCACCTCTGGAGCCCCTTGGGGTGGCCAATCTCTGCAGGTATGACTCTGTTAAGTGTAGGAGCTTAAATGAGTAACTTATAGAAATCTCACTTCCTAACATGACTTTGGTCTGTTGCAACTAATAGGTTTGGTGGAAGTTTTTAAGGTCTTCACCTCTACTTTTCTGATGTGGGAAGTGAGGACTGTTACTTTGCTGGTCCCTGGCCCCCATAACTTGCAGCTTTCCTGCTCTTCTCAACTATAACCATTTCACTAATGTGTGATCTCTTCTTGATTTTTTTATCCTTTGCTTTTGTTGCATCCATTTTTTTGTTTGTTACTCAAGCTAAGTAAACCCTTGTTTTTGTAGTTACTGTCTGGTGTAAGGTAAAATCCGTTGATATAAAGAAGAATTGTCCCATTCTCTGGACTTAAGACTTTGGCATGCTTATGTACAATACCTAATCTGATTTTTACTTTCTAAAAACAGATCTCTCAAACTCCAAGGAAGAAAGCTGCAGTGTTACCTTAAGAAATCAAAACAGGCCAGATGAGAGTTTAGTAATAAATCCTTGTACCTATGGTCTCCAGCTGAAGGACCAATAATTTAGTGTAAAATCCGGAGCTGAATGCAGCAAAGCACAAGGCCCCAGATGCCACAAAATGTTGCTTTCAATTCACTGATCTTTGTGAACCCCTGCTGAAGGATTAGTGTTCATAAATCATTGCCTGGAGAGCCGTCTCAAAGTCTCCTTACTCAGGCTTTATAGCCAGTGCTGGGTGACAGCATTTGCATTCACTCCTCATGTTCCTGGTTGCTGATTAAAAATTAACCCTTTCATACCATTTGGTGTCCTTAGCCTGATTACTCTGTAGAAGGGAGCATAGGAATTTTAATGACATTTGAAATGAGTTAGACTTCCCGTTGCTGAGTTTCCTGTTTTGCCTATGGTTTAAACTTGGCTGAAGTCTTGCAGAGCAAATTGCTGTAAATTATTATGGCTGAAGCAGAACGATCACAAGCTTGTTCAGCATGATTTTAGCTAACTGTCTGAAAGGTATGTGGACAAGATGTTCCAAATTGAACAAAAAACCAAAACAAGAACAACAAAAAAAATCAATCCCAAAGGTCTGAGGAACTCTGGGAAATGGCTACTTCCCTTCCTTGGGTCACTTAAATTCTGCCCTGAGTGTTATCATGCTTCAAGGACATTGGATGTGCAAAATGTTGTTGGATTGAACCTTGCTTGATTTGTATTCAGATAACCAGCTTGGCTTGAGCATAATTCTTGCCAGTACAGACAGAGCATTGTTTCATAATACTTCTTTTAGAGGAGAATGTTGACAATTGGGCTATGGATGTCTCACTGTGGTGAGACACTCAGGTGTTTGGTGTAGTATTGAAATATGTATCCCAATGCTTCATCCTATATCCCAAATGGAAGTAATTTCCTGTGCTGCTTTGGAGTTGGAGCAGAAATCTAGGCAAGAAAAAACATGTCCAAGTCTTTAGCTAAACAGAATCCCTGAACTTTCAGTATGGGTATAATTATTTTTGCTTTCATTTAAAAAATTCAGGAAGTTTAAAGGCAGTATCTTGTGTAAACATGGCTAGAGATGGCAAAGATGTAAGTAACCATTTTGCTATCTTGCCTTAACCAACTGGCATGGATTTTTTCTGTCTAGGCTGGGTAGGGAATATTTAGCTGAAAGGTCAGCCCTTACCCAGTGGGTTACAGCTCAAGGAAAAACTACTATGTTATGTACCTGCTCTTTGCTGGCAGGAAGATGCTTCATGGAAAGCATTAACTCTGGCCTGAAATTAGGGGTGGTTGGGCAGGAGGAGAGCAATGGATTACCTGGAGAGCAGTGTACTTCAGCCAAAAGAAGCAACCATTTTCAGCCTCTCTTGCAGAATCAGATGAAAAATGAAGAGCAATCAGACCAAAAAGAGGAATATATTTGACTTGTTTCCTTAAAAAAAAGACAGGATCTGGTCAAACAGATCCAATGATCTGACTGACCAGAGTTGATCTACACTGCTGCCAGTGCATACTTTTTCCTCCTCAGTGAGAAAACTTGTATCCCAGTAGGAGGAATGAATTATGTATGTCAGCTGTATTAGGGAATTTTGTTCTTTGTGCTTTAGACCAGAGTAATGAAAAGTTAAATATTAATATGTCCTCAGAACTTTTCTCAAATATTTGTAATATGCGACTTAATTTAAGAGGCAGTGAAAAGAAGTAAAATTTTTAAATTTGGCTTTTTTTATCATGCCAGTAATTAGAATAGCCCAAGGAATGTAAATTAAATGTTACCAAGTAGGTAAGCAGTTGCTGGATAGCAGCTGGGAACCTTTTTAATAAACAGAAGTCTTAGAAACTGGAGCCTCAGACATCTGTGGGATAGTAGAATGGTAGTGATAGAGATGACTGCTGAATGCATGCACCCATGCTTGAAATGCCACTTGTTTTTCTCTCTCAGTTCTGAGGAAGAAATGGTGGTTATTCTGTGTGTCTGTTCCAGCAGAGTCTCCTCTGGGACTTAATCCCACACAGACTTGTGAGAAATTGTTTTATTTGCCCTTCTGACACTTTGTGAGAAGGTCACCTTTACGGCTTTCTGTCTCCAAAAGTCTTGGTTCCCATGATTTCTGCCCGACCCACTTTTACTTTGTCTAGGTGGTCCCAGTGTTCACATATATTTTAGGCCAGTAATCTCCCAGTAGAAGTGATACTATGTCTCCTGTCTCGATTATTGTAGCTCCTGATAGTGAGAGGCAGAAATGGTATTGATGTGGCTTCTTACATTCAGTAGTTTCTCCAGTGGTCTCTCATTCTGGGATAAGGTCTTTGAAGGTTACCAGGTGCATTGGAAATGCCTTCTGCCAAGGAGAGGTGTCAGATTAAGCCTGGCTCACACGTTTCCATGCAAATGATCTACAGTGTCCCGGTTTTTGAGACAGTTATCTGTCAGGGAAGGCAGAAAAAAATTGTAAGCCCCCCACCCTCTCCCTCCGAATTATTATATCTCGAAAACACGGAGTTCTCAGGCAGAGATATGGGGATAGGAATAACAGTTCTTTACTAATATATATATATATATATAAAGGTAAACCAACAACAATAACTACAATATTAACA
>VWYI01028871.1:101386-134416 GCA_013399455.1 Anthoscopus minutus
AAAAAAAAAAAACATGTAACCCCCAACACTCCAGTGGTCTCTCATTCTGGGATAAGGTCTTTGAAGGTTACCAGGTGCATTGGAAATGCCTTCTGCCAAGGAGAGGTGTCAGATTAAGCCTGGCTCACACGTTTCCATGCAGATGATCTACAGTGTTCTTGTGCTCAGTGCACTGTCATTCACAGGTCAAATTCCTGCTCTTGGTACTGATGGGTCTATAAATGGAGTTTTCTGGAAGTAGAAGCTGGGCACGGATGCTTCCATTTTGAGATGATTTAAAGGATACACACTCTATGTATGCATGCACAGCTGATTGTTGTGTTGATAAGTAGGGCTGTTTATCTTCCTCTTCTGAGAAACTGAAATTTTGTGCCTAGATAGCATCCTCTACAGACTTCCTTATTAGATTCGTAACTAGTGCTTCCACACATATTTTAGCAAGATGGGCCAAGACTGCATTTTTGACAAATTATTCCCCATGTAGGGATGCAACAAAGGTCTTGTTTTTGTAGCTCTTGTATTTAAGTAACAAACTCACAATTCATCCAGTTGCTCACACTCCTGGCTAAATTCAGGGGATTAATATTCTAGCTGCACTTGCAGTATTAGCACTACTCTTGAATCATTAAAGGCTGAATGCTGCTGATCTTAAATGTCTTTTACAACCTAGACAATTCTAAATTTCTTTGTCAGCTGCTTCCCACTCTTGGTGTGAATGCGATCATTTGAATGGTTCTTGTAGCCATGCATATGCAGTACTTATCATTAGATTATAATTAATTGTAATGTATGGGGATCAGCCCAAGCCATAAAATGTAGATTTAGATATTTACTATGCTAATAAGAAGATTTGGTGATAAAGGGCTTGATTTTTCAATTTTCACTTCCACAACGGTGTGATGGATCCTTAGTAAAAGTATTGTTCAAGTTAGCAAAGCTGTAGTTACCCTCCATACTGCAGTTTTTCTTACTGCAGGTTGCTACAGGTGAGGTTCAGACCCAAGAGGTTTTGTCATTGGCATAATGAAGCACTGCCTCAGAGAAGGTGAGATGGTAGAAAACAGGTTGCAGGAGCCCTGAGAGGTGAGTTTGCCCACAGAAAGTGTTTTGGACTGGATAAAAGCATGCCTGATAGTTATTCACATAAGGATAGTTGTGCAGGTGGGATTTTGGATGAGGAAAGGTGTTTATCACCTCTGTTTTGATGCTACAGTTAAACTCCAGGCACAAGTACTTTCCAGGTGTGCACAGATGTGCTGTGTGCAGTTGTACCAGGGAGTACTGTTCCTAACATCAATAAACAGGGAACCAAGTGCAGTATTGCTATGCTAACCCCACAGGCTGATTCTAAAGGCTTTATTGAAAAAAAACAAACCAATTAAGTAATACTGGAAATTATGAAATAGGTAGAATCACCTCTATGATTAAGACCCTACATTAGCATTTAGCTTTTGCTGGGGAGATAGCTTTTTTTACTGCCTGTTTACATCTGGAAACAAAGCTTTCATGTTGTGTAAATAATTTAATCTTTATTGCTGTTACTGTGATGTATAAAGTGTTGATACCTGCTGGCTACATGAAGCAGGAAGGGATGGATACATTTATGCACAGTTCTATTTACTGTATTTAATGGAAATGAAAAATGAAATAACAAGTTAGGGAACACCACACTAGAATTGTTATTCTTCTTCATTTTAGAACAAAGCATCAGTGTTGCGGGACCTCAGTTAATCACAGTCTAATGAGCTGGCTGCACCGAAATGTTCCTCTCTCCCTTTCCCTGCTATGGTGTTTTAATGTGTTTTGCCCTTGAGTAGAACGCTTCATTTTGGAAAGGTTTATTTATTGAGGAAGAGGCTGCAAAATGATTTTGAAAACTTATCTGGACACGGTTCTGGTACAAGAGCATGGAGGGGGATGGATGAGGTGGACAGGAGCTCTGTAATGTGAATGGCTGCTGGATGTCTCACATCCTCACTTCAATATTTTCTTCCTAAAACGACTTCCAGACTCTGGAAGCTGAAATTACTGTGAAACATTTTTAAAGTTTTAAATTTTTAAAACACATTTTAATCTTTTAAAAAGGCACATTAGCACAGAAATAGAGAAACCGCATTACTTATCTGCATGACTAAAACTGCTCAGAATTTAATCAGGTGTTTAAATGTGTCAGATAAAATTATTGCCTCTCCTAACATTACTGTCTTAATTGTGAAGAAAATTGAAGCTGGTTTATTTACTGAGTATATCTGCCTCCTGCCACAAGACCCATGGAATCTGTTGCTTAAGGAAAAACCAACTCAGCATGTTATTAGATAATTACCTCCTATTGAGAAATAGATAGGAAGTGAATGAAGAAATCAATTATGTTTCTAGATTGGACCGTACACAGTTTTCAGTGGTTTATATTACTTGATGTATCTATTATGATTGTGTACTGGGCCTCTGTATTAAAACATTACTGGACTGTATTCTCTGACTTGGCTTGAAGCCCATGATATCATGTCTGCAAGTGGTGCAGCTCATTGTTATAGGACGCTTCAATAGTTTCTGGTTACAAAACATGGCAAGAGGTGGTAAATGCATGCCTGACTTGGCTTAACATGATGTTCCCAGTAAGAACATCTCTTGTTCCCTTTTTTTTTCTTTGTTATGTCTTAATCAAATGTTGATTGAGACAATCTTCCCTCACTGCGATGCCTGATGTGGGTGTCTGACAGCCTGATGCTCCTTCCTGAGTTCCCAGGGCGAGCTGGGGGCAGAAGAGTGTTAGCAGAGCGTGACGTGGGCCATATGAGATTAGAAGCACAGCAAGCTCTTGTTTTCCTCCTGACTGTAGAAGGTGGTTGGAGCTGAATGTCTTCTTACAGAGTTTTATGGCCACAAAGGTCTAACTTGAAGCTGATGGTCTCCATCCCTGCTGGGGAACCAGTCAACACCTCTCTTGAAAAATTTGTCATCCAAAATGCCTCTTGATCAGCACTTTGACAAAGCCTTTGGTTTGAAAACCAGCTGGTTTTTAATGGTATAATGCAGTGCATGTTGTTCTCTGGATCAGTCAAATTTCCAGTTGTAATACATAGAGCAAAATTGTGGCAAGAAGGGCAGCAGTGTTTGATTGTACTGTTGAGTGTGTTGTGTACTGATGAGATCTGTTCTAGGAGAAACAGAAGAGTTAGGCCAAAAGCTTTAAAATCATGCATTTTAATTTGAGGTTCCTACATATGTCTGTGTTTAGGCTGAGAGAAGCTCAAACATTGCCTCTCAGAGGTGCTGATTATAGGAATGTCTGACTTCTCCCTGATTATCAGAGAAGTGGGTGTCTGGCACTGCTGAAAACTGTGTTGCTTTGGTCCCCATGATTGAATTTTTGTACCCAAACTGAGAGTTGTTGCCTAACAACTTTTATAAGGGAGCTTTTTTTTCCCAGTAATTTACCACAATAGATAGAGGATTTAGCTCTTGGACAACTGCTAGAGAAAGGAAATTCAGGAGTTAAGTGGCAACACTGTCTAGAATCCTGTGATCTCTCAGAAAATCTTTTCTTGCTGTAGGTATTGCAATTGCTTTCTGCTAACCAGTGTTGCTAACCTGCACTAATTTCAATTTCCCCTTGCAGTAATGCGTAGAAATCCATTCGGGATGGACATTTGCTGTCGGAAAGGATCCAGAAGCCCACTCCAGGAACTGTATAATCCCACCCAGGTGAGTGTCTTGTGGCTATAATTAAGCTTCCCAATCCAGCATACAAACACAGTCTCTTTTGATGATATTTTGGTCCGTTTTTCTTATTTACATACAACATGCTGCTTTCATTCTGGAGAACTGATCCTGGAACCTGCAGGGTTTAGCTATAACATTCTACAGTTTTGAATTAAAAGCCTGATTTTTAAAGGCTTTTAGTTATCTTAATGATGTGGACTCCTCCAAAATCCTTACTGAGGTGCCCCAAAGCCTTCAAAGGGTATAGTTTTTAGATCTAGCTAGAAGCCAAGGCATTGTGTTGACACAGACTGGCAGGGTGGGGTGAGAGAATGTTACCTGATGTCTCCTTGTCCTGAGACAAGGAGTGCAGTATGACTGTAAGTTGCAATAAAACCACATTAATATCATTGATATGATATTCAGGTAGCCAGCTGCCTGTCCTGGTCTATTGCTTGTATGGAGTCTAGACAAACACTGTAGCTCATGTTCCTCCTTACAATGTGTGCTATTCAATACCTGACTGTCTGGATGGGAGCTTAGGACCTCAGAGCAATAACCTCAGTTATTGCTCTTCTTGTGACAAGCAGCATAGGAAAACGACCTGAAATTCATACTCCTGTTTGCTCCTCTAGATCAATTTATTCCCTCCATGTGGGCTGAATTGGCACATTCAGGAGAAGCATTTCCTGTTGGCAGCTGAGAGGAAGTGCTGCCATTGAGAGAAAATGCCAGCTGACTATTAAACATATTTATTAAAGTTTAACAACTGCCTATTATATATTTATCCATCAATGAGTACATTGAGTTTTAATAAATTGGCTATTAGGGAAAATGACTATCCCAGTAAATCTAACTTGTTAGATTAAGAAGGCAGTAAATGTTTTAAATACTGTTTGATTATGAAGAGACTCACTATATAGTGTGCAAGACAAAGTCTGAGAGATTTAAAGTATTTACATAAAGAATTGACAGCAACCCAAAGATATGTGATATCTGTTATGTAGCACAGTAAAGCTCCATTTGCTCGTTAGTGTTGTTTTAATGAACACAGACTGACTTTCTAATGCAATTTGAATTCTTGGCATGGCTGGAAACATAAGTTTGTCATACTATTATTCCGCCCTTTATTGACCATTATGGGAGACAGCATTTCATAAATGGAAAGCACATGTAGAAGCCCTGAAGAGGAACAATCCAGTACTGCAAAGGAAAACTTAGCATTTGCGGGTCAAATTTAATGACTCTTTGCAGATGTTCAAGAGGAGTGGGTAAGGGAGAAGAGACTGGCTGAGTAATTAGCCTCTCTGGGGTCTGGTGTGTGTCAGTCAAAACCTTTTGCCCTTTAACATTATTAAAGGCCAAACAGTAGGAGGGAAACATCCTCATTCCCTGAAGGGCCATAATCCCAGAGCCCTTGCAAACCTGGACAACTGAAAAGATTTCCTGAGCTTTCTGAAGCAGGGGACATAGCTGGCAGCTCCTTCTTTTCTGTGTACCCTGACCACATGAACCATTAGCATCCCTTTCTGGGCTCACCTGTGAGCCAGACAGAAAGTTTATGTTTGAGAAGTGCAGCAGTTCTGGCAGCTGATGTTGAACTAAAGAGATGATGTTTTTGATGCAGAAGTGTTTCCATCAGCTTGCTGATATCCATTTTTATGAAACTTTTAATTTTTGTTTCTTTCTTTGTTTTTAGTTGGTGCATGATTTTTTTGGAAGGGGCTTTGCATGCTGCCCTCAGTACTAGGGGGACAAACAAATGAGCATAAGCAGTCTGGGAAAACAGTAACAAGAAAAAGCAGTGAGTAGAGGCTGCCAGAGGAAACAACAGTCTGGAGATGATGCCTAGAATGCTTCATCATGGTTCATATTTTTTTTTTCCATTTGTGCCCAAAGACATGTTTGTCTCACCTTTCATAAGGTGGGAGATTAGAGACTGATGTGTCTTTTGGTAGGGGGGTGCTTGTTCCTCAAGAGTTCACCTGTCCTTGCAAGGGTGGGGAGATGAAGAGTGGATCTCTCAAGCTGCCTTGCTGAAGCAGTCGCAGTCAGCCATTTGTACAGTCAGCTCATATATATATACAGGAAGACAAAGCCAGGCTGGATGGAAGCTAGTGGAAAGTGTCCCTGCTCATGGCAGCTGGAACAAGATGATCTTTGAGATTCATTCCAGCCCAAACAATTCTTTGATTCTACAAAGACATTTTTGGCCAAAATCTCTCTCTTACTGATCTAGGTGATGAAAACAATTAGATCTTTAACCTTGGACTGTCAGAAGTTGTTGGATTCCTGATGTTGTGAATCCTCATTTCTCTCCTGGGTGCCAGTGGCTGTGTGTGCCATCCAGAAACTCTCTGGAACTCAGTTTAGCTGTTTCAGAGCAGCAGTAGAGCTGATTGCACAGATGTTTGCAGTTCAAAATAATATTTGTAATTTAAACACCAAACTTAGGCCACTGAAAGATGCCCTGAAGCTATGGGTTTGGATTACTACAAGCTAGGTGTAGCTGTGATTTTTTTTAAGGGTAGGAAACTTTAAATTTGAGATGTATTAAGGGACTGCTCTGCCTTGCATTCTGTGTGCTCTTGCCTATTCCCTGCCTGGGGAGATGAGAGTTTGGCCATCTGCTGAAGTAGGTGTCAGATAGGGTCAATACTCACTGGGATTTCAGATGCTGTAATTTAACATGGATCAGGTTTTTCTACTTTGTGTTTAATATAAAGTTGCACTGCCCTCATAAAACCAGATGGAGACAGGTTGATGTAAACCAGCTGAGAGTTTGACTGTGGTTATTTACTGTGTTGACATATAACAGCCTCTCTGATCCTGGCCTGTTGTTTCCTTCTAATGAGTTACTTGAGTTGTTTGCAGATGCCATAATTTGTCTCTTTTTTGACTTGGTGATTGTGAAAAGTAAAGAGAAGGGAAAAAATAATAGAAAAAAAAAAGCAGAAAGAAAGATTTGGCTTCAGGAAATTCAAATGTAACAATGGTCTGAAGGTGACTGAATGGTCATTTGGTTTGTAGGATTGCAATCAGATTTTCAGAGGGCTAATTATAATTGTTCCTACGTTTAGTGGAGAAAGAGAGGACATATGGGGAGAGATGGAACTTGAATTAGAACTTGAGAAAGTGTCCATGACAAAGCCCATATGGTATTTATGCCTTCTCTGGGTGTCTGGCCTTGTGATTATTGTAAAAGTAAGAACAACACATTTGCTCTTTTGCTTGTGGTAATAAAGCAGAAAATGGGAAGTGCATTTGTCTGTGGACAAAAGATTTCTTCTCTAGGGCTTTCACTGCAAGATTTTTTGTGAGCACTAATGTACCATGAGAGAAAGAAAAGTCAATATAACTGAACTGAATTTACACTGAATAAGTGGATTTCCAGGCTGTGGTCTCCACATACACATCAGACAATGTGCAGCATGTCTCAGACCCTATTATCTGTTGTTTTGCCTTTCATTTTTAGGTGGGGGTTTATTACTAAGCTGCAGAGATACCAGTGGTAAATTTTGAGGGTTGAAATGGATTGTTTATTTACTGAGTTTATTAAAAACCCACATAATTATAAATGGAAAGAGAAAGAGGGTTCAAAGCACACAACAAATAGCAAAGGAGAGAATGCAGATGTAACGAACACAGATGAAGGGTCCTGCAGGAATGTGACACAAGCTTTCATTTTATCTTGGATAGATTTTGTGGGTTGTTTTTGCAAATGGAACCCCAGGAATTTAAGAATGTGGTTAAACAAATACTTGCAAGACATATTTTTAGAAGACAACGTACACAACTGCGTCTTGTAGTTTACATGGCTGTGTAGAGCCCCACTGCTCCAGGAATAACAAATAATTATGGCTCAGCTGGAGAGCTGGAGTCACCAGAAGTTCAGAATTGGGTAACGTTGCTCACACTTTCATGGTTAACATTGATCTATTTGGTACAGTGAACATGCTACTGAATTACAAGAAGTTTCAAACCAAAATTGACCAAATGTTAGAGGAATGGGAAATAATTGCATCTTTAAGGTTAGATTTTTTTTCTTCTAGTTGTCAGGATTAATATTTAATTCTAATTAAGTGCAAGTAGCATCATTGCTTAGTCTAACTGTCTAGACTTCTGAGAGGAGCACAAAAGAGATAAAGTTCTGTATCCATCAGGATCCAAATCCAAGGACAACTTTGTTTTAGTTTCTAGTTTGACATTGCCTAACTTTAATTCATGAATCAACCTTACTGTTTTGCTAAAAGTCATGCTGTTTGCCATACTACTTGCCTTTGCAAGTATTTCCTTTTGTTGAGGAGAGCTATTTCTATGTGTCTACTTTTGGTATAGCTGGAGCCAGGTGTAGTGATTTTCTAAAACTGGAGATTCAGAGCTGTAGACCATGTGTTTATTGCCTTTGTGTTATGGAATTGTATTGGACTGGTTTGGTGCAGTCATTCCAAAATGACCCATTTCTTTTGTTAGTTCTTTTTTTTTTATCCTCCTCTCCTTCCCACCAGGAGAAGGGAAGTAAGTGAACTATTGCCTTACAGACAGTGTTTATGCATCCTCAGTCTCCCCAGGCCACAAATGCTGCTTTTTGGGAGCTGCCCTGTGGCTTAGACTGCCTGGATAGCCACAGCAAGTATCAACCTAGTTCAGCCCACCTCATTCACCTGGGTTGTAGTTTCCCCATCTTCAGCTGATTTTTACTCCCTAGGTGACTCTGTGGGCAGCTGTACCCATTCCTGGACAGAGGCTTGTGGTCTGAGCTCTGTGTACACATCATCCACAGCACTTTGTACCAGAGGTTCCAATGCTCAGGACCTGGTACCTCTGTCCTTGGCGAGCCTGAGGCGCTGAGCACTGTGCAGTTTGTGTCAGTGTGCTCTGGCTTCTCCTTCTCAGAAGCACAACAACTAAAGAGCAGGTCATTGAGTAGAATGAGAGGTCTGGTACACCTGGTGGTTTGTCTTCAGCAGCAAGTGACCAGATTACAAAAGAGATAAAAAACTCATTATACTCTTCCAGAGCACAGCCTGTGGGTCATGAGCATCCTGAGTTTGACTTGTGTTTTTGTCAGTTATATCATGCAGGAAAAGCCTGAGATGACTGACAATTACTGTATCAGTCAGAAAGGGGAGAAAAGAAGTAGATCTCTAGAGTTACTTGCCAATTCCAGTAAGCCAAGAAAATTACATAAGCACTGTACACCAGTGCTATCCATTATTTTTTCTCCTGTTTTCACATAGATATGTTCTAGGTTTCAGATTTCTTCCTTGAGACAGCCATATAGCTGTCCTGGGAAATGAACTTTCAAATATTAAATATAGTGCAGTTTATCTAAAGAACAGTATGTTAGGAGTTATTGATGTTTTGCAACTGAATCATAAATATGTATGTGTCCTTAGCCAGGTCAAGAAGTGGCCCAAAAGTTCTACCAGTACTGAAAACATATGTTGTGTGATTGATGCTAGTCTTTGTAGGCAAATCTGTACAGACAACAGCATGCTAAGTACAGCTCATACTCAGAGTATTTGATTGATCATGGATTAAAAACTCCTTCATGGGAAAGGCACAGAATGGAGACATAAGGAAGGACAGTTGATGTGCAGTGCCAAACTTTAGGTACCTACTTCTGTTGGTAAACAAGAGCTTCATATGTAATTAGCCTTGTTTGCTGCAGCAAAATGCCTGCTGATGAAAGAGGAGATAATTGATTTACTCCATGGATGATTTCTTGTGCAGAGACATTACTTACTGTCATGCTTGGAAATCATAAAACAGCAGCTGGCCTGGGATGAAATATTACATTAACCTTAGCAGAAAAATTGCACTAGTGAGAATGCTTTGTTATTAATTACCGATTACAAATGATAAGAGCTGGTTTTAGATGCTGAGGAAATGACTTGGGGAGGGGAAGGTATGGTGTGCTTCATAGATCATTCATTGTGACATGATGGATACCTTTTTAAGTCAAGAGGAATGAATCAGACAAGTATGTACAGTAACTACCAGCCTCAAGGCTAGAATTATCCCCAGGACATGCTCATTCAAGTTCCTGCAGTGCATTGGGATGAATTTTTGGGCACCTGTGTTTAATAAAAGCCTTGTAACTGCATGAAAGAAAACATAGTCTCACTCAAAGTAGCTCAGATTTCCCAGACAGAAAAAGAAGCAGCATCTCTTTTTAATTTCTCTAGTCCTTGATTTTTATTTTATTATTTTGAAAGCATATGAGTTCTACTATAAAAGATTTCTGGAGGCATAAAAGTATGAGAGGAAAGGCTTAATAATACAAGAGATGCAGCCAAAACCAAAAGGGTTTTATGTGGTGGAGGTGAAAGAAGATAACATGGCTTTCAAAACTGTATGCAGTGTGTGTGCTCTCTGTTAGACAAGCACTTGGACAGCTGGGTGGAGAGAAGACCTGGACTCCAGCACTCTGACCTGGTGCCATTCAGTGGCTTTTTGTGTTTAATTGTCTCCAAATAAGACCTCTGGAGACCTAAATCATGTTGGTTCAGTCAAATGCTTGCTCTGAACTCAGTAATACTCAGGTGGGACACCTTGCCTGCCTCTTTCTCTGCATAAAGTTCCTCATTTTTCCTCCCCATTTTTAAGTTCTGGACCAGGAAAGCTGGGTAATCATACTTCAGAATGCAGGGGGATATGGCAGTTTGGAGGAAGCAGATGGCTGTGGGAAGATGTCAGTGTTTGCAAATAGCTGTAATGGGCGCAAATTTCTGCCCCTGGTCCCTGCAGAGCACAGTGTCTCCTTCCTGTCTGTGCTCCAAGCATCAGAAACCATCCAAGTGCTCCAGCATTACTGGCTAAGTTGCTGTATCCCAGTGTTTTCAGCCTAGACCTTGTAAACTCTCTTGCTTGTTTCTGGTGGTAGTAGTTTTGGGGCAGCTTTCTCCACTGTATGAAGGAGAGCAGCTGTATTTGGTTAAACATCTGCCTTCTTTTCCCTGCGTTGGGTTTTGGGCTTTTTTTTTAGTTGAAGAGGTTTCTTAACTGCAGCAGAGCTGTTGCCCACTTGTGACAGGGCCAGATGATCTCTTTAAATCCTGAGAGCCCAGCTGTAACCTCTCTCTCCCCTGAGGGACTGTAACGTGTCCCAATAAATGTAACTACGAAAATCCGAGGATACGTACATACAGTCTGTCTACTGGTACTTGTAATTCTTATTTACTTTAATTTTAAGGTGGGACAGAAGAAGTTGGTAAATTTACAATTAGTTTCAAGAGATTAGATTCCCCATGTCACATTTTTGCAGACTTAGCTGTATCTGATGCAGAACCTCAAGTTCTATAAAATAGCCTGTAATATCCATTAATATTGTATGTAATGTCGATATGTACTATTCATTCACTTTTTCACTTTGTACAATATAAATTAACCTCAATAATGTAATGAGCTGCATCTTACCAAAGCTTTCATCAGTAAAAGTACAATAATCTTTTTGTCTGTTTATGCAGAGGAATTCGGGAATGTTTCTCTGTGAATGCCACAGATGTAGCAAGATTAACATACTTCCCTTTGAAAGATGAGGCTGCAGGAACCAGTGTGCCTTTTGGGATTCCTACACTAAGGAAATTCATGGTACTATGGGGAGACAGGCTTTAGAGTTTTTTGTACAAGTGTGTAAATCATCCTATCAAGCACAGATTATTTAAGGATGCTTTCTAAGGAAGTTTTCTTTTAGTTTAAGTTTGTGGGGAAGTGTGAGGTGGGTCAAGCTAGGTGCTGCAGTCCAATCCACACTTAGTGCACTAGGAGAGGTGGCTTTGCCTCCAGTGAGTCTGCTCTCTGTGGTTATGGACTGGGCTGAGCAGAAAGCTCAGCTGGAAAATATGGAGTTTGTGGTGGCTGAAAGCAGTTGTGAGTTTGGGCTGCCTTCTTCCAGTTGTAGTAGGTGGGAAGCACTTGGGTTGGCTTGGAGTTAATCTCATGGGGGTGGGGGCAATGATTGACTTAAGGTGATGGAACTGTGCATCCCAGACTGGGGAGGTCATGTGTCCAGGTGACACAGTGCAGAGAGTTCCTTCACTCTCTCCTGGTCATGCTGCCATGCATTCTGAAACTAAACAGAAGAAATGAGCAGGATTTCAGGCTGGCAGGCTCTTCATTAAGCCTCTGTCAGGATGATCTGAGGATATAATAGAATCACAGCCATGGCTGATTTAAGACCTTGTGTGCTCGTCTGTTGATCTAGTAAAACAAGGAGAAAATTCTGCCATGCCCTGACAGTCTTGTTTGGTGTCATCAAACCCTTGTGACAAGAGTAATTAACAGTTCACTCAATCCAAAGTACAAACTGGAGGGTCCTGGGCTATCCCTGCCAGTGTTCAGGATGCTCTCACAGAACCAGGAGCTGAAGCCCTGCAAACAGAGGACGAGTGCCCCATGCATGGGAAACACTCAGCTGATGGTTGTGAAAGTTGTCCTTACGTTTATTTGTTTAATCATCAGACTGAAGGATGTTTCAGTAAGCATCACCTAAGCCAGCCACAGCCTTAAAACTGCTTTTATTCATTAGTTTACACACTTGCTTCTTACACATATGGAACAGGTGAGGAAAGAAAAGGAAAAAAAAAGTATTTTTACAAGGTAATACCTATACAGCATTTGAACACAACAAAAAAAGTATTTATATTGCGTATGTCTTTTCTTTCCTCTATAAATAAAATAGTACCTATCACACTGAGGTCACTCAAGTAGGTCACTGTTGGTTTATTTACCTGTTGCAGTTGTATATTCGAGTGCGGATGAGATCTTGTATTTGAACCATCCCCATGCTCATGAGGCAGTGGCAAAATATGGGGGGTCGAATGAAAAAAAAATTAATTTCCTTCACAGTGATGGCTTTGTGTAGTTGCATTGGAAGGAGGAATGGCTTTTTATTCCAGGTTTTCCAGCATGTTGCCAGTGTAGATGTTTCTATTGATTTATAACCTTAGGAGAAAAGTGAAACTTAACGCTATTGAAAATTGATGGCAAAACTCCTAAAGTCTAAAGAAGCCAAACTTTGAGTTAAAAGGTGTCATCAGGAGATCAGAAAGGAGCTATATTTGTGAGTATTTTTTTATCTGTCTTTTCATCATTCCACACATTCTATTGCACTATAAAATACTGAAGGTCTTATTCCAAAAATATTTCCTTTTTTTTCCCTCTGGTAGTGACGTAATAAATACAGCCAAACCAAAGAGAGTTGGAAAATTTACAGTGCACTGAAATTGATGTGTATTTCTGGTGCCTGGAAAATCTAGGAAGGAGTGTTCCTTTCTTTTCAACCTTAAATCATATCTGAACAGTATGCTGAGTGTTGTCCAGCACAGGGCTAAAAGCAAAACATTACATCCAAGTTTTAGAGGAAGAGTAAAAAATCGCAACATCCCCACAGTCAGATTGACTGGCTGCACAGCAAATTAGCAATCTCTGTAGCTATCAAATTAATGCCTTAGATTAAATCTTTTCTCCCTGTAAATGTGGGCTTAGACCATTTCAGACAAGCATCTGGGGATTAGTAAGAGGAAGTGAATATTAATTTCAATTAGAGGACAGAAGATGAACGTACAAGCTGGCATGGGGAATTGACATCAGGAGCCCAAGTAACAAAGACATCTCTATAGTTTGGAGAGGACAGTTGCAGCTGTTCAAGTCAGACTTGGCTTTTGCCTTGCATATATTTTACTTATGAAATAGTGGCTGAAGGAGTTGTATTTACATAGCAATATAGTTAGTGTCATATTTTGTGAACTAAGCCTGGCTGACAATAGATGGATGAAAGATCTGGAGAGCAGTTGCATAGTGGTTGCTTTCAGTTTGTTTTGATACATTAAATATTCATAAAAAGCTTAGCTGAAGGAAAAGAGAAATGTTTAGTTGAACCAGTAAGGAGAAGCTGAAATCACTGGTACTTCTCCAAAAGTGTTACATCTTATCTCATGTAAGGTGAATGAAGGTTCCTGTGGGGAAGGTGAGATATGCAGTATTAGGCACTGATTTCTTTCTGTAAGATTTTGTTGTGCCAATGATGTCTCTCTATAAAGTAATAGCCACAAGTCACTATTCTGGGCACAGCAGAGGCTTTTTTGTTCTTTGATTTCCATAACTTTGAACCTCAAAAAGAATATACGTTTACTTTCTTATTCTTAAATGTATTTTCAGCCTGGAAGCAAATCCTGTCACACTGAATTTTCCAGGCAGGAGCACACTGTCACTATGGGAGTAAGCCCTGGATCTGTAGGCTTTTCTCACCCCTTCGATGACACTCTCATTTGTGCATGATTTTTGCTAATCTGAGTCTTCATCTGAAGAACATGGGCACTCTGCTCAGCTCCCTGCCTGATGCACAGTCAGGAGTCTGCAGAGATGCTTTTATCTCATCTCTGTCCCTGAAGTTTCTAGCTCAGGTAGGGCTTGGGCTCTGGCAGGAACTCAGGGGTTCTGGGGTAATGCTAAAAACGAGTGCCACGTGCATACAAGATGCGTGGTTGTATGTGTTTGGTAGGAAATGTCACACCACACACAGCTCTGCGCTGACAGAGCGATGGAGGAGCGCTATGCACACAGCAAGCATGCCCAGCTCCCAAACAGCCTTGTGGGGCTCAGTTACTCTGGGCAGGGTGTCTCACTGTAGAGACAGGAATGATCCTGCTGCTTTCTATGCAGCTGCTTTTATCATCTTTATTTCATGTAAACCTGGATTAATAAGCTGTTGCTGAATTTGCAGCTGTGTGAAGGACTGTCTCCTTGCCAAGACCTACTTCTCTGTTCTTTCCATTCCTTCCTGCCATTTCCTCCAGCCCTGAAGTCTCCTTCTCACCCTCAGTCCTTCTTAGACTTTAGCTCTGCTCAGTGTCCCTTTCCCATTCCTATTTTTTATCTTCAAAAATGAGTATATTTATTGCATGAATTACTGTGCAGGTTTATGGTCATAGCTTTGTCAGAAAGTGGTGGAGCCATACGGTGAAAGAATTAGTAGGAGATACTTTTCCCTCTGAAAATTACACTCTTGGCTTATTTGTTTATTTTGGGCAAAAACAAACCACGTAAAAGAAAGCTTCTATATGTTTGCTGGTAAAAATAACATGAAAGTGTGTCACCAGAGTAATGACAGGCCAGGTGTTTATTAAAATGGAGTGAGCTAGAAAACAACTAGTGCAAGACTTATGGTTTCATGTCCAACAACCACTAAAGAAGTCATGGGACGCTGAGGTGTAAATGCATTGAAGGGGTTTGTTTTCAAAAGGGATGTAACAGATCTCTCCCTGATCCTGCTTACAATCCCTGAATCACACAGCCACTGATCTGGCATGGGAAGATTGGCAGAATCTTCAAGCATTACCTTCGTGCCTTGCACAGGGTATCATGTGCTGGTCTTCTTTGAGAGACCCACTTCAATTTTCACTTAGGCTGTTAAGTAAGTTACTATATAAAATATTGACACTGAAGGAAGAAAACTGCCTTTTTACCCAAGTGTAAATGATCTTGAAACAAAATCCGTGGGATAAAAGAATGATTTCTTAGGCAGGTTTAATGAATAATTGATTTTTGCTTCTCGTGACATTATCGGTGTAATTAAATCTGTGGCTAAAGAAGTAAGACATAAGGTATCATCCGCTAAGACACTGAATCTCTTTATCCTACCACTGGCAAAGTACTGTCATCTGTTATTAAAGGCTCTCCTGCAGTCATGTGGGTTCAATATCTGTCTTGTCGCTAACAAGTTGTTCTTGTGTAAGTACCAACATGATAAAAATCTATGTATTCAATCTGGTATCTGCATCCAAAAATAACCTAAATAAGCTTCCTTCCCTGCTAAACCTGCTCCTGTCTTTGGAAGCTGTACATTGAAATGATTCTTGCTTTGTGCAGGCTGGCTCTGTGCATGGTATGTGGATATTTGTTTGTGTTTCCAGTTGACCTGTCACAGAACTATTAGTGGTCACTAACTTGGGTCACTCACCAGGCCCCACTAGATGGTCGCTGTTGTGATTTCTTCTGCTCTCTTAGAAGCATGTTGAAAAATCAGGCCTGAGGAATAAGAACAGGGAATAGGAAAGTAGTCTGAATGCAACTGGGCTTGGCCTGTGTGTATATATCTTTAGAAAACATACTTCATGGGACTGTGGTTTCTTCACATGGGTTCTGTCTTGGAGGAATGGGGCATGGAGGGTAATTGCAGAGGCCAAGCAAACATAAAACTAAAGGCAAGGGCTCAGTTTGCAGTGGTAGACACTGAAAGACACTGAAATTTAGAAACTGAGGATTATATATCTATTACGCTTGTCAGCTACTGTTGCTTTATTTTGCTAAATTAACTCTGAGAAGCAGTTTTAGACTCTCCTCCAAATGACATCTCCTGGACAACGCAGTGGTCTCCTGGAATAACTCACTCCCTTATGAACCCTCACTATCATACACATCAGCCTCAGATCACACACAGTGAAGCACAGTGAAGTGCTAGAGTGCGTTTCACTGCAAAGCTGCAAGTCCACATGGAATGAGAAATCTAAATACTGTACTGTGTGGTGAGTCAGCATGTAGGTGATGAAATGGCTGGATGTATTTTGAAAGTCAGTGTATCTTTTTGCAGATGTCAGAGCAGCATTTGTATCACACATAAGAGGAGTCTCATTCAGTGCATACTGAAGTCAGCAGAAAGACTCCCCCTGGCTTAGTTTGCCTTGAGGACAGTCCCTTAGTTTCAGAGCTTAGGGGGATGAGTTTCAGAGTTTCCCTTAGTTTAAGGGAATGCTCCACTCACATTGTCGGCAGCTCTGATTGTGTTATAAATACTGCACTGAGCAACTGTTCCTGGAGAGCTTCCCTCTGTTACTCAGCCCTGCGCACTGCAGCCCGTGTCTCCGAGTGTGCACCGCTAATGCTCTCTTTGAATCACCATCTAAATGATGACACGGTAATCAGCACCACATCAAAGTCACTGCAGCAGCAGCCTGGCAAGGTGTAGTTCTTGTTCCTGCCTTGCTGCAGGATGTGCAGCCAGTGCCTGAGCTGGTTTGCACCATCAGCGCACCGTGCACCCTAATTTTAGTTCTGCCATTAGTGCTTTTGTTCATCAGATCTTTGGGTCTCTGATACACTTGTGATGCCTGTAACAGTTCTGCCTGTTTATCTGTTTCTCAGGAGCACAGTGGTGCTATAATTATTGTCTGCATAGTGTTTTGATCATAAAAAATGAAGAGTGTAATTACTGGTTACAAGTTAAATTGTGCATCTCCCAAAGCTACTCAGCTGCCATGTGATGTCCCTCTTAAATTCCTCCCTTACTTGAAGACAAGCCAAGTATTTGCTCCTTTCTCTAATTATCTAAGATGTACCCATTTGATTTTTCTGCCATATTTGTCACTGCAGCCTCTATCAATATATACCAAATCTGAAATGTTCATCTGAATGCCTTCAGGGAGAACCAGTGTTTGTGTGGGGGCCTTTATGGACCAAGGGCACTCTGCTTTCTCATGCACATGTATGAACACGAGTGTGTGCATACCCCAGCTGCTGCTGAAGCCTATGAATTAGGGATCTGCTCAGTCCTGCCAACAGATTTTGTACCAATCTTGAAAAGGGATGGTTTTGTATGCCCAGTGCTTCATTATGCATACAAAATGCACATTAGTAAACCTGCATTGCAATTCCACAAGATGTACTTGCATGACTGGCTATAGATGGCTTTTCTGTACTCCAGCTGCCGATCTTTGAGAGGAAACAAGCATTTCTCAATGGAAAGAGTAATTGTTTCAGTTCAGAATTAAGTGGCTAATCATTAGGAATTCAATTGGCATGAAATGCACAACATTAATCATGATGCATGTCAAAGATGTGGATGTAGGGTGTGTGCTCCACTGAAATTTGCTAATTGATATATCTGGTTTTTATTGAAAAGGATTAATGTGGGTTCTGTTGTTAAGCAGGACATGGGAGTGACAGACCTGCAGGGGTTTTAAAGCGACTGCTCCGCTGTTCAGGGCACACATTAGTGAAATTAGGGCACACATTTGGGCTGAAACCCTTAGAAAGTTACCTTGTTTTTTCTTTCTCTCTTCTGAAATCTGATATTAAAATGGCCACCAAAGATGAAGCTTCAATAAAGTACTGTCCCTACCTTGAGAATCCCTTATGCCCTCACAAGGGAGTCTCAGCTTGCAGCAGGAGTAGGGGACAGAGGTTCTGATGCTCTGATTCATTGTGGAGGGGGGACATTGCCACCTGCCTGATAGCTTTCTCCAGCAGCCACAGCCTCCAGAGGCAAGGGCCAGCTGTGATCTGTGTCCCAGCAGGCTGCAAAGGACCTCTGCATCTGAGTCCCAGCCCCAGAAAGCCAGAGTCCCACACTTGGGGCTGTTTCTGCGCATTCATGTTACTGCCAGTGTTACCCTGAAATGTTTTTGATCTCTGTTCTGAAACTGCTGAAAATATGGTACTATAAAATAAAAAATGTTGACATTAAGCTGAGTAACATCTGGTTTATTCTAAATAATTTCAGGTAAAATGTTGCTATTTCCCAGTATTGTGGAAAATTCCCTTCTTGCTAACCAGCAGTTACTGCATGTCTCTGAAACAAAATTATTCCTTGTGTTCGTTTGCTTTTCAGCCATGTGAATTCCTGTGTTGAGAATTAAAAAAGTCTCCTATGTTTAATGCCTGAGGGCACAAATGTAGCCTGTTCAAATATCATTCTTCAATTATCCTTTGAATCACCTGCCTTCCAACTCTTTTCAGATTCTGTAAAGTACCTTTCTGACTACCTATCAAAAAATAGTGCATCTGTTCTTTCAGTTCATTTCCCTAAACTGTAATCAAGCACTCTCTGTGCAATAAAAATGAAAAGGAATTTCTATCTGGAACAGCATTCTTCACTTTTATTATTGGAAAATGCATTAATATTCCCTTATCAAACATATCCATTTAACAAATCATTCAATTTCTTTCCATATTCTGCAATTTTTAAAAGAAAAATGCACAAAACCCCATTTTTTCCTGATTGTAAAGGCCAAGCTTGATTTATTTCTTATTCTTGTGGTTTCATGAAACCCAAAAAATAGATTTTGGTAAATAGCCCATTGATCTCTCTTCTATTTAAAAATAGCTAAAATATTATAGGCTCTTACTAAATCTGGTCTAAGCTGCCATTTTTATTAAGGCAGTATTGCAGAGAGTGTTAATGAGAATTATATTTAGTCTTAGGGTAAAAACTTGTGTGTGTTAGGCTGAAGTCTGTTTCCAGCCTGGTTACTGCAGTAAGAAAAGTGTGTGATCCAGGTTTCTGGTGATTAAGTATTGGGGACAGGCACTCAAGCACTTTAGAAAGTGCTTCCTTTTCTCTCTCCACTCAGAGGAAAAGAAACAGAGGGAGCACTTCAACTACTTCACAACAACTTCACTTGGAGGCTTTTTTTTTCCAGTTGTCGTGGAGGCTTTATGAAATTCCTTGAATAGGGAAGGACTGCAGCCCAGATGCCTTAGTCTGCCCAATCAAAACAGCATCATTCTGCATCCACTCTGCCTCCTTTCCACTGGCGTAAAGCTTACAACAGGTCCAGGGCAGAGGAGGCACACTGAAGCAGCCACAATTGGGTGCCTTCTTGCAGGTCCTTGCAAGGCAGCAACAATCTCCAGATGTGTCTGACTGAGGTTTGCTTTTGTGCAGATTTCAGCCACATCTTTCCAGGCAGGATCTGTCCCGCTGCAGCAAGAACTGCTCTGTGGTCCAGCTGTCTAAGGTGTGAAGAGAAATGATGACCACCCACCTTCCCCAGCAGCAAACACGGGATCTCCAGGGCTCCATCCTGACCCTGTGTGTGCTGGCACTCAGGAACTGCTGCTGTGCTGCACCTAAGAGAGCTAAACAGTCCTGGGGACCAGAGTATCATCTTCAGTGATGGCCAAGCACCACTCAAAAGCTGTGTACCATGCCTGAGGTCTGTTTAGCTCAGGAAGAAGGGGAACATTTATTAGTTTTAAGATAATTGGATAATTAGAGATAGTCACTTGGTGTTGGTTTCCCAAAAGGCTGAGATACCATGGATTTTCTGAGATTCATTCCCAAGTGCCTGGGACATAGGAACTCAAAAATCTCACTCAGGGACTATAGAAGTCATTTAAACCATTCATTAACAACAGTCTAGGTGGGCACCCAGCAATGTTAAAAGCTAGGCCCGGGCAATCAGCAGCAACCAGGGTGGAGAAGGCCTGTGCACAGCCAAGTTGTTATGTGGGCATTTGAGATGCTTGGTCAGATCAGCACAGAAGCAAACCACTCAGCTCCTGCTCAGTCAGAGCCTATAAATACATTCAATTAAGTGCAGACAACTTATGTTGTAACGTTCATACGTATGTTCGTGTTCAAAGCAGTATTCAAATTCATGCAGAGTTTGGGTCCATTAATTATCTGCCTTTGACTGTTCTTGTAAGTGCTGAAATCCCAAGGAAAACATAAGGTCCATTAAGACTCACTGCTTCCCCAGGCATACAGACAGCACATAATGTGCAAGCACTAGGATTCATGAGCTGGTTTTTTTTAGTCTTGAAACATCACATGTGTACTTATATTAATATGTCTTTAAAAAATGAAAACAAAAAACCAATCACACAAAAAGCCAGCAGTTGGGGGAAAAATAAGATTGTGATGAAACGAAGAGGATTATTTGAGCACTAGCATCTAGTAAAATTTACAATCCATGATTATTCAGTAGCTAAGGAAAATAAAGCCATGGCAGGGGGAAAAAAAAGTCCTGCTGACATGCCCTTTTAGAACAGAGCTAGCATCGATAATTCTTGCTCTGTGCATTAAGTTTTAATGTGTAGACAGGCACTCTGTGCATAGCAGGGTGTCTGTGGAGTCATCAGTGAGAGCTAATAAATGCCTGTCATATAAAGAATACATTACAGAGGGAGCCAAGTTAAGTGAATCATTTAGTTACCATTAGTCATTTTTCATTAATATTTTTAACTGTAGTATTATCCACTGTGCATTAGGTAGGATAGAGAGGATAATGCCTGTGATATACTTTATCCTAAAACCAGAGATTTCTTCCAAAATTGTGTGTTGTTGTTGGGGATCAGGATGAACATTTCAGCTGTGATCTCAACGGTGTTTTTTTTTATTTATTTAAGACTACAGGAACCCAGATGGGAAAGGAAATAATTTTATCACATGGCTTGGCATTAACCAGCACTAGCCATTTACATTAATGGCGATTGAATAGTAATAACTGTGCTGGAAATGGAAATATCCATAAGCATGTTTAATACTAGGTATTAAAAATAGCACTGGGAAGGAATTTCCACCATAGCAAATGCATTATTCCAATCCAGTGTGTTCTGTTCTGGGATGTGCATTTGCTCCTGTGATCCTGTTCAACTGTGACTTCAAGCACAGCCAGACTGGGACCACTGGTCTGGGACAGAGGTAGGAGAGAGCAGGGAACTGCCCATGACCCTGCAGGTCCTGCTCTGGACTCGAGTTACTGCTGGACAGGACTTCCTTTTCTGACACATTCACTTGAGGGCGGGATGAACCTGAGGTCCTGACAGTAAGTCAGCATGGAAGAGTTAGAAGAATAAATATTTTGAATCTTACTTACACATATAAATTTTTCTCTAGGATAACATGCTTCTGCTGCTTTACACCTTTTCTTTTTTAGGTTTTTTTTTTATTATTGTCTGTTCTAAATTCATGAATTCTGATTTCTAAATATAATAATAGCATGGTTGGGCATACATGTGAAGACGTATTCTTCCCAAGACACCAAGCATTTAACAGATAGAGAAAGAGGTGCACAATGGAGGTGTGATATAAATGCTTATTAGCATGGATTTAAGATTACTTCCAAATATGCATCATTCTCGACTTACATCAGTAACGTTCCACTTCTAAAACTACTCTCCAGTAATCAGAGGGGCTCCAAGGAGACAGGGAAGAAATTAAAATACATTTTAGAAACTCTTACAAATTACTTTCCACAGCTTTTTCTCAACTGTGACAAAATTGAAAGTGAAGTTTGATGGTTCAGTGTCTCTGAAAGTTAGAAAGGGATGTTGTAATTCTATTTGGAAGAATGAGACATTGCCTTTTAAAGCTTCAAAAGCTTTGGTCTCTGCTTTTGATGAGTTGTGAAATATCCAAAACATGTAATTGTCTTGGAACTGAAATTTGCACATATTCCAACCCAGACTAATATTATCCAGTGGGGAATGAATTTGCACTGTAGAGGAAAATACACACAATTTTTATTTGTGAAGTAAATTACTCTTGTTATTCTATGTTAAGTGTCCCAAATTATTTTATTCTATATGTTCCAAAAGTAATTTACTCATATTTATTTTCTGAAGGATGCAGAACCATCAGATGGTTCATATATGTTAGAGCATCTGTTGCTGTTCCCTCGGGACAGGCACACAGGCAAGACCATCATCCAGCCATCAATTCCTTACAGTAATTTTCTGTGACTGAAGTAATGCTGTGTCTGGAGGATCAGTCCATGGCAAGTAGGACCTGATGACATGATGTTTGTTTCTATGCACCACTGAATGACTCCTAAATGTTAACGTTATATCTGGTGCAGAAGTAAACTTTGTCTTTACTGCTTGATTTTAGAGTAGGATTCACAGGGGTGATGCAGAGAACCCGTCAGGTACTGCTGTATGAGCACTGTGGCCCTGTGGTGGAAAGCAATGAGTAGGACATGGCTATAAATCTGTAGAGGAAGTAAACTTAAGAGATACTATCAAGCAGTAACCAATTTGCATATCAGATGAATCTCAGAAAAAGTGATTTGGACACATAAATAGTCCACCTTTCTGGGCTGTGTCTGTGTGCTATCAGGACCAATAGCTTCTTTCATGACTAGAAATATTTCAGTTTCACATTCTCCAGGGCTTAATTTTTGTAAGTGAACTGATGATTCAGTTCTACCTCACCAAATAACTCAGTTTGGCAATAATTCAAGGCTAAAAATGTGAGTTGTAAGTGCCTGCTCTCTATCAAACAAGCAATTACACAGAATAGTGCATCATTCCATCAAGCAATGTTTAAATTCTTCTAATTGTGTTTTAGAAAGTGATGTCTCCTGGTTTTGCTTTTGTTCCTCAGTGGCTCCCAGTGCCCTGGCTGTGGGCAGCCCACTGTGATGGCTCACTGTGGTAGTGTTTGCTCCTGGCCTCTAAGGGGTCAGGCTTGGTGAGGAAATGCTAATGTGATTTTCTTGTTACTGAGCTTATCGATCCTGTAACTAGACTGAATCATCTGGCTGGGTCCTGATCTGCTTTCTGTGTCCTTTCTCTAATTTAGCAGCCACTCAGCACTAAAGGTTTGACTGGATTATTGCATAAGGTCCTTTGCACATCACTTTCCTACTTCCTCTGTGTCATTAGTACTTCTTCAACTCTGTTTACATAGAGCTGCAGGGATTTACATAAGATCTCGATTTTTGACTTTAAGACTGGAATGGACTGCTTTGTTATCAAAGACTCATTTAAGACCTGCACATCTTAAATTTGAAAGCAAGCATTTGTCTTTGTTCAGCCCCATGTTTTGGTGGTGCTGATGTTGCTAACTGTATTCATGTAGCCAAGCCCACCCTTTGCTTGCCACTGGTAAGGTGGGAGGGCCACTGAATTCAATGATCTTGGGATGGGATACCCTGGTGGTGGTGAGAGGAGCCTGTGCTTTCCCCCCATGTGCTCATTTTTGAAGATGTGGTGCAGGACAGAGGTGAAGGTGTGTTTTCTACGACTGCTGTAAATGCTTCAGGCAGGCAGCACTGTGGAGAATTTAAAAGTGCAATTCTGATATAAAATAGTTGGTGCACAAAAATGTTAAATATGCGGATCCTGTGCTCTCATCTGATGCTGGGAAGAGCTTCTTGAGTTTCTCATTTTGAAGCTCCATTTGGGTTCTGAAAAAAACTGGAAAAATTTTTATCTATTCCTTTTCTTCTTCCCAGCCCCTCTTTTCCCCCTCCAAAATGTATTGAGAAAAAAAAAGTTCAGTGGCCCAAATAAAATCCACAGGGAGGCTGGTGCAGGCTCTAAAATTTCCAGTTTGGTCTATTTTTGCCCTCATTGCCAGTGTCTCAGAGGGGGAGTGCAATAGCTTGGCTCAGCTCCTTGTCTTTGGTGTGCCAGTAATTGTATGGGTCTGAAATACTCTTGACAGGATTGTTTGGTGATAAAAAAGGAGAAACAGGGTGTAAGCTGGACTTTTTTAATCAGGACTGAATCTGAAGGGTTGTGCACAGTAAAATCCTGCAGGAAGTCAGATGTTAGAACTTGGGCTGTATTTTTAATCACTTGGCATTGTGTATAAATAAGCAGGTTTGTGAAGTAAAGTGGTGCTGTATTTGCATTGATGCTTTTCAGAACTAAGGCACGTTTCAAAGGAAGAAAATTCTCATTTTTAGCTTCTGTAAAAGCCTCATGGTAGTTTCATTATTTGGGTTGATGTACAGTGATCACTATTTAAAAAATTGAACATTTACTACCAGTTCAATGCTAAACCTAGAACAACACAGGTTTTCCCTGAATTTGGACTATTTAATGCTTCTGCCAATTGAGACACTGTGATCTGATAAGCAGTGATTTCTGTAGATAGCCATATAAATTGATATCTAAGCTCATATGGAAAACATGTTCTTCATAGATAATTCTGTATCTTTTTATAAAACCTTGAAAAACACTGTCTGAATAGCATTTCTCTTACTTGGTTGTTTTCCATGTTATTGCATCCTTACAAACCCAAAATGGAAGTCCTAAAAATTGCATTATGCTGTCAACCCATGTCACAGCAGTACAGTAGTTGTTTTATCATTGGCAGCTGCTTCTGTAAGTAACGACTTCTAAGCTGTACCCCTACGTTTGAGCAGTGTTCAGTAAATCATGTATGCTAAATCAGTTTAAAATGGAACAGAGATGAGATTCCTACCTGTTAACATGGGACTAAGAAGGGATTAATGAAACCTAAAAGAAGTCTGCGATAGCCACTGCAATCATAAATAAGGTTTATAATTCCATCTCCCCCCTAAACGGTAAGAAACCTCTGATACTTGTGTAATAAGTTTCAGTGCAGTAATTTTCAGTCTTATATAGGATAGAATTGCATTTACCAGGTGTTGTTCCTGCTGTCTGCTTCCTGAACTCTCCATTTCGACCCTTTTTTGATGAGTTGACTGCTTGTGAGACACCTCTCCATTACTGTTTAAAAATCTGTGCTCACATTCCCAGGTTAGGAGCCTTGGTGACATGTCACCAGCTGGTTTGGTGCATGCAACAGATAAATATTGTGATATAAGGAGGGCTCAAGTGAAAACCAACAGTGAAAGCCCTTCTACCTTCTAGCAACACAGAATATGTTTGAATGTATTCTTCAATACATCAAAGAGCAGGGCATCACCAGGGTGCTGTTCAGCTATGAGGCTCTTCAAGCTGTATTGAGTGAGACTCTCAGTCAGTGTTTTAAGTGCTTTATTGCACCCCTCACCATAATTCCTGGGCTCTGCTGCCTTCTGTGCTGCCTTGGCTTCATGCAGTGCTGGGTGCTGAGACCTTCATGCAGCAGAGTTCATAGTCAAGTGTGAGCTTCAAGAGTGAACTTGAATAAATTCCAAATTGAGGCTTGTCTTGGGAAATGCTGTATAACTAAATCTCTGTCCTTTTGACATAAGATATTAGCTGCAGTTGCCAGCTGCCAATCTGACAGTGTGGGTGAATGTTGGAGAGGCAGTGATTAGGGAATCTGAGCTGTGTAGTTGTTCTTCTTCTGCTCTCTTCATTATTCATGAATTCACAGTTAGTGTCTCTGTAGTTAATAATTCTCTATACTTCTGTACAGCCTTCAATCAGAAGATCTCTAGTACTGTGTGAACATCAATGAATCAGCATCTTCTGGCTTTTCTGTGGGCACTTTCCTGGTTCAGTGTCTTGCCCAGTGTGCAAGTGTGCTCTGTGCTGCCCTTGGAGCACTGAGCTTTAATTTTTTAAGATCATTACTCCAATGTACTAAAAGTAGTCATCTAACCTTCAGAGAATCAAAGATTGTTTTGGGTTGGAAGGGACCTTAAAGATAATCTTATTTTCAACCCCCTGCCTGTGGCAGAGGACACCTTCCACTAGACAAGATGCATCTACCAACAGCATTTGTTTTTCAAGGTTAGATTCACAATACTGACAGAAGGAGAGTTGCTGGAGGGTTTCCCTTACTTGTTAGCTTGGTGATTGGAGCTAATGTTTCTCAGCCTGATGGACATAATGTCAGATCTGTGACTTAGAATCATACAATAGTTTGGGTTGGAAGAGGCTTTTAAAAGTAATCTAGTCCAGCCCCCCTGCCAAGGGCAGGGACATCTTCAACTAGGTCATGTTGCTCAGAGCCCAGTACAACCTGGCCTTGAATGCTTTCAGAGATGAGGCCTCTACAGCCTCTCTGGGCAACCTGTTCCACTGTTTCACCACCCCCATTGTAAAAAAAAATTCCTGGTCTAAATCTATCCTCTTTCAGTTTTAATCACTCTTCCTTTGCCCAGTCACTCCATGCCCTGGTCAAAAGTTCCTCTCCATCACTAGGACACTAGTTTTTTGACTTAAGGCATTTTAGATCTAATTTTCACTTGAATATATGTTGATTATTTGTATGAAATTATACCACAGAGACCAAACAGGCTGAAAGCATATTGCCTGATAGCTGAGCAGTGAGTGAGTATGAGAGAGACAGTACCACCGACTGTCCCACATATTGCTCACTGCCCTTTGGAGTGAAATGGCACTTCATTTTTCTGACTGTTTAGATTTTCTTTGCACCTGTCCAGAATTGTTCCAGTTCTGTGCTGGGGAAATAAAATACCTGGTTTGGATGAAAATGTCACATTTTACACTGGGCAATAATCTGCATATTTCTGCAAATGTGTTTAACAGCTCTGGGTGTTTGCTATTAATGTAGTGTTATAAATAAAGCAAGGGGTGTTTGTAACACATAGAGAAGAAAGGTTTTGATCTAAGAGACTAAAATAAATGAAACCTTAACTTAAGAGAGAATGAACAAATTAGGCCAAGTGAGTATCCTTAAATTCGTGGAACTCTTAATCTGAATTTGCCTCAGGTCTCCTGATTTGATCAGTATGCTAGCAACCTTCCTAATGAAGTTATGTCAATGCCTGAGTTTTCAGACTTGCAGCTAAGAAGGAGAAAACTCAAACCATTAGAAATCTCTCAACAAAATGGGTAAGTTTCTTTAGCACTGAGCAGACTCAGAGTTAGCAGGATTTGAAGTGGTCACAATATTACTGAAAAGTGTAGCTTGCAAATGAGGATCATTCCTTAGAGAGGAGCTACAGGGACAGTTTTGGCAGTATAAAGGTTTAATTTTCAACTTCATCTTTAGAGGACTTTCACTTCTCCCTCACATTTGATTTTCTTAATCAGCCTTTGCCAAATGCCGTTTATGGGATAGTTTCAATGCTGCTCTGACATGAACCTATGCATGTTTTCATCAAGTAAGGTGTTTCTAATGGTGCGTTCATTGAAATCTATCCTCATTTGCTTGATCTTGATTGCATTCAGTTCACAAGGTGATGTGTTGCATGATTCCTTAAATGCCTGATACACACTAGGCCTTTTCAAGATTGACAGAATAGGCGTGGTGAAAATGTCAGTAATCTTCACCAGAAATGCCAGTCATTTTCTTAGCAGCAGGCTTCTGTACAGCTATTGCGTTTCAGCTTTTTCACTTCCTACTCAGCCTTCATAATGTAAAAAAGTTGCAGTTGTAGCTACAGGTTAAATCTGCTGTTTCCACCCAAGAAATTAAAGAGTCTATCTCTGCCCTGCCTCTTGTTCCCTCTTTCCTCTCTCTGTCAGTGCCACAGAGTACTTGATGCTACTGGATCAACAGGGTTTTGCATACAAAGAGGTGGAAGAATGGGGCTCTTGAGGTCAAAATCTCTTTTGTAGTGACATCTACTGAATTTGCTAAGGGGCTCAAGTTGCACCCTCTGCCTCAAGACTGCAGTGTTGACCAGCAGGAATCAAATCCTGGAGCAGTTTCTATGCAGAAGGCACAAGTGCAGAAGCTGCACATCATGCTTTGCTGTCTCCTAAGCAATTCTTCATGTAAAAGGAAAATTCATTTGTCAACGTAGCAGCTGAAGTAAAATGTATTTGTAACCTGTACAATGTTCTGAAGGAAAAAGCAATAACATTTAATGACAAACCTTAATGTAAATTGTACTTGTTCACTGGAGTCCTCCTTTCAAATCATCAGCTTCACATAAATCTGTTACTAAGAAAAACATGCAGGTGGAATAACATGACTGGTAATAGAAGCTCTAAAGATAGTAGATTTTGCCGCAAAAGCAGACAGTGCCTGGAGGGATATAATTCTTCCTATTGTACATGCACATTATTTCTCTTTAGAACATTGAGTTTGTATTCTAATGGAAACAGAGCTAGTCCTGCTTTGCATAGGCTCTATAAGCTTCTTAAATTCAGTGGAAGCATTTCTGAGAAAGCAGAATTGGGCCTCTTGTGTTTTCTGCTTCTGTAGAAACTAGACAAACCTGGATTTGTCCAGAGGCAAGTATTAAAAGCACCGTTTTTTCCAGAAGCAGGATATTAAATACAGACCATGTTGGTGAGACTGATATTGTATTATCTGTCATCAGCACATGGCAATCTGGAAGTTTAAGGGAGTGGAAACCTTTGACTACAAAGTAAATTTCTTGCTACTGTATTTGTATCCTGTTCACCTTGTTAATGCCTCCAGCAGTTTCAACAGCAGAGAGGAGGCCTGTCTGCCAGATTGGCACAGGCAGGGGTGGCACAGGCACTCCTTCCATGCTCCCCTTTGGCATCATTTACAGCCTGCCATATTTTCCTGCTTTGTTTAGATTGGTGAGGGAAAAAAGCCTGCTAGGAAAGGATAAAGAAATATCTTTTGAGACTGGATTTATCTGAAGCATGGTGATGTTTTCAGTTATTAGTCCAGTCATAGCCCTGCAACAGGCAGGTTGTATGGAGAGGATGTTGGAGCTGAAGGCTCCTCACTTAGGCTGTAGCTGAAGACAGTGAGGCTGCCCCTGGTTGAAGATGGGCAGAGTAAATTGGTATTATTCAGGCTTGAAGTGCCTGAGGGAAAAAAAGACATCTTGAGCAAGAAAAACCCCATCTTCTTAGGCAAGGCTCAGTATAGTAGCCCATTATGGCTGGAGTGCTTTACCTGCCACAGCCATGGTCTCTGAGTTGCTCCAGGGGACTCCCAATTCCTCATTTGTCAGGATTATGGATATCCTGTTTGGAAACACCATTACTGAATGTACTTCCCCTTTGGCTTATTAGGAGCTACAAATGCTCTTCCAAATCTGCTCTCCACACAGTCTGTAATTTGTTTGGTACTTGTGCTGTCCAGATAGCATGCTACATGCTTACAATTTGCCAAATTGTTAAAAAATCGGTATAAAACACTGGTATTGTGTTGAGAAAATACTTACTTTTTTTCTCTTGGCGTCTTAATCTATTTCAGAAAAAAATCATCCTTTTTAAGTCAGGACCCCACTTTGTGGGGTTTCACTTAGTCTACCTCTTAATAAAGCTTAGATTAACATATAGATCTCTAGGTAGCATTTAGCCTGTATAATGTCACTGTTCTCTTTTGCCTCATCCTATTGCAATTTCTACTCTCTATCAACAGCAATCTTCATTTCCTCTACACCTGAAGAGAGAACAGAGAAAATTAGACTTCCCAGCCTAGCCTATATGCATTAACCCTTCTTTAGCACAATCAATCTGTTTAAAATAAAGAAAATTATAATTGGCAAACATTGAGAGCTTGCTCAGAAGGATGATAAAAGTAATAAGAACACAAAAGATCATATACTTAGCTGATTAAAATAGACATAATAGTACTGAATGCTTCTCCACATGACACTTGATAGGACCTCTGCTTTTTTTAATATTTGCCCATCTCCTACTGCTTCTGAGAAGGTAAGTTCTTTCTTCTAGTTCTGAAATGGAATAGCATTATCTGTCCACCCAATTATAATAAGAATTATTATTATTGTTAATATTATGCATGTACAGTGGGGCTTAAAAGGTGCAAATTGGGTAAAAATTTTGCTTAGTCAAGAAATGCTGCATTGTTCTAATGGATCAGTGATAAAACTCTAGTAGACTGAGACAAGTGGTGTTGGAGGCAGCTCTGATATTTCAACTTTAATTGCTCCTCCAAACTTTATATTTGCATGAAACATTTAATGGAAGTCCGCATGACATTTGGTTTCAAATGACAGCTGTTTCCTTTTAATTTGCACAAAGGTATTGCAAAACCCAGAGGAATTTCTGTAACGAGAATTTAAAATCCCTTCTCTTTTCCCTCCTGGATCTCCCAGTGAGGTTAACAGTTACTGCCTCTCAGTGTTACCATGCAAGAAGACCAGATGACAGCTGAGATGTAGAAAATTTATGATCTAGTCTAAAACACGGACTTAAAGAAGAGGTGAGTTTTAGGTTTCCAGTCATGCATTTCAATACTTGTTTAGGAGCCTCCAAAGCTGAGGTTTGCATTCATTCCCTGGCTGCTAGCACCTTCCTGGGCAGAGGAGTGGCAGCAGCCCCTGGGGGCTGACAATCACTGGGATTCTATTTAGGGACTTAAGAGGAACCAAAATGCGGAAGCCTTGGGCTTGCCCCCATCTCTGTTAAACCACACATGTATTACAGGAGCTTGTTGGGGCTCATTGTATGAAGACCTCATCTCATAAGTAGGTGAGGCAGATGAGAGGTTCCCATCCCTGTTTTACAGGTGGGGAAATGAAGTGTAGAGAGATTACATGGCTTGGTGGCAATCACAGCGGAAGCCAAGGAGAGAATAACAATTGAATCAAGGTCTTGGGAAGGCTGTTCCTTGCCTTTAATTAGTCTGTCAAAAACATGCCATAGTTTCTTATACAGTGTATCAGTAATTGCAAAAGCATACACAGCAGCCTGTGTTTGGAGGGTTGCCCAGACCGGAAAACAAAACTGTTTGTTGAGCAAGTAATGGGATTTGTATGAAAGCATAATAAATAAAATTTATTTGAAGGTAGCTTAGTAGATCAGTGGTGCAGAAAGGCAAGGTGTACCAGTAGTTATCTTTCGATTAAATTACAGTATGAATATCCCTACTAACTTCTTAACAAATGTGTGAGTGGTTTTCTGTGTCTGGAAACATAATTAGAGTCGCTGGCAACAAATGCCACATCTGTCAGTGGAGAAGAATGTAGCACCTCTTGTTGTTGTGTTGAGGCAAAAGCGGAGCTTGGTGCCTGTGCCTTTGCTGCACAGAGCTGTGCAGAGGTGTAGGTGGTGTCTGTCCCCAGGGCCATGCTCATCTCACCCTTTTGAGGCAAAAAAAAAGAAATAAATTAAGAAGTAAAGAACCATTATAGAACCTGTAGCTTCTGATAAGGAGACTGGTAAAAACTTGGAGCAACACCTACTCTTCTCAGTGTTAGAGGTATCTGAGTAGAGTCTCTTCCTGTTAACCCTCCAGAGGGGACTGCCTAACTGCAACTCTTAATTAACAGCGGTATTTGGCATTCTGTATTTTGTAAAGATGATCCCTTAAAAGCTGAGAGACACCAGCTGATAGCTTTTTGATGTCTCTGTATGGCACACAGTAACGATTTTGGTAGATTCAGTAGCTGAATATTCTTAATATTCTTAATATTTTCTGTACTAATGATGGTAGAAGCTGTGATGGGAGTGAGAGACCTGTCCAGCTGATCTGAAGGACACACTGAAATGTGGTCCAGTGGGAACTAGCCCGTCTTTAACCTGTCCCTTGCCACATACCCAGTAAATCTGGCCACAAGGTCTAGACCACAGTAACAAGGCTGAGTTCAGCATCCGCCAGGGCTGGCCTTGACTTTTCCATCTCTCAGCAGAGCTGTGTTGTAGCTCTGCTCAATGAAATCTGGAAAAACATTCTTGCTGGATTTCTATGCAGAGATGAGCCCTTGCCTAGCTGCAGGTAGATGTTGACTTTGGTGCAATCTGCTCAGGATTTCTCTGAGAGTTCTCTGAAAGCCATTTTCCCATTCAGTGTCATTTCCATACATGACAGCAGCCTTCTCTGAAGGAACACCCTAAATTACTAGGAAAGTTGACTCATCTGTTGCTTTTCTGAAGAATAATCTTTAATTCATGATGTGCTCACTGTCGGCTGGATGCTACTTAGCTGTGGATTTGAGAGGGAGTTGGGCTTGTTTAAAGCCTTCAGTGTTAAGCCCACTGGGTTTAGTTGAATGTTTCTTGGAACATAAAAAGCTTGGGAGGCTGATGAGGCACACGAGTTCTGTTATTAATCTATTATTTCTTTTAAGACATACTTCTGTATGTGATGCAGTTGTTAAAGAATAAACACACAAAGCTATGAGCTGGCCCACACCTCTCTAGAGATTGCTGGCACTTTGCAAAATCAGACAGTTAAAGGATTAAATAGTTAATATGCAGCTGATGATAAGAAGCAGGGCTTGATTTTAAACCCCATTAATGTCAATAGAAATAATTCCTGTTAACTTCAGGGGTGGACTTTACTGCAAGACAGTGCTTGTGTTTGAAGTAACCAGACTGGACAGTCTTAGACATGGATTGTCTGCTGCTGACAGTCAAAGTGTGCTGGTGGTTCACTCAGAGAATATCTGAGTTATTTGGAGAATGATAGATGCAAGCTAAAGGTCTGGAGGTGAAATTTTATTTTCTCTTAAAGCTCTCAAAGTATTCAAAAACTGTCTCTTGTTTGTCCTGCCTAACTTCCTGGACTGCTTGTTTCTCAGAAAATAATATTGGGAAATGAATATACAGATTGTGCTGGTTTGACATTAGTTAATATTGGAGAAGAAGGAAGTGAAACATCCTCGGAAATGGTTCTCCTGAGAGAGACTCTTGGGAGTTTCAGAGGGAGCCAGTGTCTGTCCAGTTCTGAGAACTGACAGCTTTGTAAGCCATTCAGAGTTAAGATCCACCCCTGTGAATACCCATCTTGGAGCCCGGGAAACTCAGAACTCTCTCTTTTCGGCTTCCAGCTTCTGAAGGTGGTGGGGGGGAGAGGACGCGGCCTCGTGCGTGCCGGCGGGGCCTGGCCGGGCCGGGCCGCCCACCCCACCAGCGGCTCTCGAGCAGGATGAGAGGCCAGGGGAGCCCTCCAGCTGGAGTGGGGGTCCAGGCCCTGCCTCCGGCCACTCTCGCTTCTGGCTGTGCAGAGCCGAGATTCCCCTGGGCCATGCCGGGCCAGGCTCTGCAGCTCCCGGACAGGGATGGGAGGCCAGAGCAGCCCCCCCCCCC
>VWYI01028871.1:134580-211227 GCA_013399455.1 Anthoscopus minutus
TGTTCAGTGTGAACTTGACTAGAGGTAACAGATGACCAGAGGTAGCAGATTTTTTAAAGAAGCAGTGGTGCTTTGAGAAGAAGAAAAAGACTTGTGTTTCTTAGAGATGAAGATGATTGTAGGAATTGGTAAAGTGAGTCTTTTTCTTTTGAACAGCCCATCTTTAAAAATGATACCCCATAAGTTGACAATGACCCATTGACTCAATGAAGGAAAATGGAAGGAGTTTCACAACAGCAGTTTTTTTCTGAACCTGGCAGCTGCTGTTTTGTGAAGATGCAAGCCACAGAAAACTATTCTGGTGGACATATCTCCAAGGTGTTGAAAAAGAAGACTCCTTGCCCTATGAGAATTGAAGAAAGATTATTGTAGAAGTGATAACTGATTTAAAATCCCAGATTTTGTTTTATGTTGTCAGGTGAGAAGGAAATAAGTCGGTAGGGGAGGGAAGTGTTTTGGAAGTTTCATTTGGACTTTTCCTTTTCATTTTGTTTTTTCTAGTTTGTTAATAAATTTTCCTTATAGTCTTAAGTTTGAGCCTGTGTTTTTCCTTTCTTCTAAAATCATATCTCACAACAGAAAATAAGTGGGCTAGTGAGTTTCCGCTAGCTCTAAACCCACAACATTATTTGGTGCGTTGGCCGGGAAAATTCAAATTGGCAATTTTTAAACCACTACACGTAATTGGTGTTTCTGCCCAGTTCCAACTGAACCTGCCACACAGATGTATTGTTTTGATGCATTTTTTTTCCTTGCCAGACCTAGACAAATTTGTTATTGATAATATATTCTAGCATCTTAGGAGGCTGCACTGCAATAGGCTTACGAGAGCTGTTCACGTCATTAAGCCTCCATGAAAAATGACAAATTGGATTTTAAAAATCCAATTTTTTCAAATGCTTACATTGTTAAAATATTCTTGAAAAGCCCCCATAACTGTTCTAGTATGTCATAGTTAGGAATCTCCTAAGCAAACAAAAATTAATTTTGCATGAATCGAACTAAAAATATTTTAATTATTTTCTTTCCTACTTGGACATCTGATTAGAACTCTGCAAAGGATTAAGACAACGCTGATGCTCTCATTCTCTGCAGGATACCTCAGGAGGCAAAGGGAAAAGACTAGGGTGTCTGCAAATGAGCCTAAATTGGAGACTGTGCCCTGTAACTGTAACTCCTATGTCTGGCTTGTGTGACTGCAGGGTGAGTACCTGCATACAAAGCAGCTGGGAAGTTCAGACCTCAGTCCTAAGCCTAGATTTGGATTCATTAAGTGATTCTATTGTATCTATTGTTTGTACCTAAAGTACACTGGGACCCACCAGAGTCAAAGTTAGGGGTTTTATGATAGTTGCAAGATCACCCCATGCTGTACATGACAGCACCGAAACGAGTGGCTGCTTGTTCATCCCACAGCCTAAAGGAGAAAGCAAAGCCTCCTGGATGAAACCCTAAATCCCTCTTTGACCTGCACAGCCTGACAGGGGTGGAAAAATATCCTTTTTTATGATGTCTGTGCTGAAATGTTCTGTTAAAACAAACTTCCCCACAACCAGCACAATTTAATGGTGATTTGTGCACTGAAGCAGGTCTGGCATTTAGATCCCTACTTGGTTCTTTATTATACTATTATCACTCAGACGACCTCTATATTCAGGGAAAAATGGCTTTCTGACTGAAAATAAATTTTTGCAAAGGTTTTTATCAGTAATGTTTGGGGTTTTGTTAAAAACAAAGAGCCAACTAAAAATCCTCAGCTCAACACTGTCAGTCAGACAGTGAAAGACAGAGCTGCATGTTTGCAAGCCTTTGTGTTTTCAGCCCTGGAAGGGAAAATATATACAGCAAGTAAAGCATAGCACTGTAATCCATGCAGCAGCTTCACATTTGGATGCTAGTAATAGTCAATCACAGAGCTGGTCAAATTATTCTGTCTGGCAGCAGAGAATGTGTTGTAGATATACCCATGACTGAGACCATTCAGAACAGCTGTAATGTATGTGAGGAAGAGAAAACTATATTCTGACAAAACAAATTTCAACAGGGTATGGCAGGCACCTTCTAAAATGGATCGCTGGGCATCCAAAATCACTCATGCAAAGCCTTGAAAGTTGCCCCTTTGACGCTTGAGAAAGGGTCTGTTTAATAAAATGGAAAATACTGTGACAGTAGTTTGTAGTTAAGCTGCTGGATGCTGTGGAAATTAGCAGCATTAGTCAGTTCAAATCCTACTGTCCTTGGCAATTCTCAGTCACCCAGTGCACGATGAAGTGCAGCGCTAGTGTGGATGTGTTAACAGGGAGAACTGAGCATAATAGCAGGCATTGTATCCCCATCATGCATTCAGCAGCATGCTGTAAAAATTATCAGAGGGGCTTGTTAGCAGGATGTAAGCATTTGCTAGTCATCTGCCTTTTGGGATTTCTGCCTGGCAAAGGCCCTCTGACGTATCTTCTCACTCCCCAGTATCAATACAACAAGTATTTGAATATTTCCATATAATTTGTTCCAAAGGGAATATAGAGGATGCGAGAGAGTAAAAAGAGGCTGAGATTTCTGTTTCACTCAGAACAGGGCTTTTTCCCCCCTCTCTGTTAGTAAATTGAAAAACGCCATCAGCTGAGGGGAATGTTTGATGTGAAACAGTAGTGAAGACGTCATTACAGCAGTTTTCTTCTTCAGAGCTCTGCCCACTGGGGCTCATAATCCCAGCACAGAGGGATGCTAGCTTCTTTGCTTTGCTGTCTTACATCAACCACCTTTTTAAGGATTTTTTTCACCACCCGGTTTGCAACACAATGCACAAAAATAGAGGTGAGATCCAGGTATATCACAAAACACAACCTGAAGATGAGTCTCTGTTTTCTTCTGCTGGGAGAAGTCTAACATCACTGAATTCAAGACATAGCTCCTGGCACAAGCAGTGTATTGTGCACTGTCAGGGAATGAACTCCATAATCAGTGAGTCTGTCTCCATCTCCTGCTGCAATCAACAATTTTAAAGGCTCCATTCAGCACTCCAGCACTGACTTTGTTGCTGCAGCTCCTTGGGGTAGCAGTGGCTGGTGGTAAACACAGAGCTGATAAGGAAGTATCTCATGGAAGTCCTTAGTGATGTGCTGATGGAGGAGAGCTATCCCTGGCATTCTTACATAAAGAAGTTTTTTGTTACACAGGACCTCTCAGGGAGAGGAGGAATAGGAGTGTTTGGGATCGGATGCTCTCTTGTCCTGGTATTTTTTATTCAAGTTTGGAAACTAGGCAGCCTTGGACCTTCATTAAAATTTGATTTTTGTGTATTGAGAAAAGGCTACAGGAAGAGGTAGAGCAGTTTTGGCCCTACCAAAGCAGTTTTGGTAGAGAGTTTTCATGCTGTTTATTAACTTTAAATGTTAATGTGAGCTTTATGTTTCTTGTAAGGTAGGAAAACACAGTGGCTCTTCTTTGTCTCTAAGTCTTTTGCTTTCCACATCTTTGCAGATTGTTCCCATTGAAGTGGCTTTTGCCTCACAGAGCACATGCCTCAACATTTTAAATGGGCAGAGGGCTCAAATTCACCCTGCTGTCTTGGGGAACAGATAAACATTTGAGATTAGACTCACAATCATACAATGGCCAGGGTTGGAAGGGACATTCAAGACCATCTAATTCCAGCCCCTGGCCTGGACACAGGGACTGCCACAGTGGTGCTTAACTGACTGGCCTTTGAGTCAGTCCTCATGTAGGAAGGAAGCCTTTGGTACTCTGCAGCTTTGTAAGCTGCAAGCAACTTAGCAGATGCTCTGCTCAAGTACTGTAATTTTCAATAGATACACCTTCATATCTCTCAGCATCATTTGTCACCTTGCAAAGCATCTTTTAATCATTTCTTGGTTTCAGAGTGCCAGATTCTTGATCACCTGTTGCATACCTTAACAAGTAATGAATTCCCATCTTATTTGCTTTGTCTTCTAGTAAGCTGTTGGCCATCATCACCTTGCCAGGCAGGCTTTGCAAGCAAAAAGCAGCAGATAGAGAGAAATTTGAATGAGGTCACTCAGCTTTTCCTTCTCATTCATTCCTCTGGTTTCCTCACACTTCTAATAGTCACAAGTGGTAACCTATTTTTGTTGAGCCCAATTATAATGAGGTTTTTTTTTCAGAAATCCTTGCAGCTGGATGTTTATATTGGCACCAAGGTATGCTAAATGCATATTTTACAGACCAAAGAGCTAATTTTGGGCATCTGTTAGCAGCATTTGAATGCCCCATTATAATGCCAGGATTTGTAAATTGAGGCTTTGAATAGGTTTGCCTTAAACGCTGAGGGAATAAGATGGTCTTTAGACCTGGCTGGTAAGTTTAGCATCTAATACAAAGTCAGTGGAAAATCAATTCTTCTTTCCATTTGCCTTAATGGACTTTTGGATCAAACCCATATTCTTAAAAGCATTTGAGTGCATGAATAGTGTCATGTTTGTAGACAGTTTTTAATTTGTAAGCCTAAGTACTTGCTGGTGGAACCCCAGGTATGCAGACATCTGCAGACAGGGCCTTCTGCTTCTGAGTGACTGTACCAGAGTCTGTATGTGCTTCTATCCAGAAAAAAGGGAAGCCTTGTTCAGCCTGTTCTAAAACTTCAGTGCTTTTTTTTGGGTGGGCTTTTTGTTGATGTTTCTGTTTTTTTTGGGTGGGGGGTGGTTTGGTTTTGTTCTTGTTGTTGGGTTTTTTTAAAGTAGTTTGTTAGAGAAATTATACTTCAGATATATTAGTGTAAAAAGACAGTCAACTGACATCTTTCCTTAGGGAATGCTGGAGATTTGGGAAAAAAGGGCTTGCACTGAGCCAACCACTGCAACCATACAACTGCCTTCACCCAAATGCCACAGTGGCTGAAAGAGTATGAGCAAAGCCCTGTAGAAGACAACAGTGAGTTTCTCTCTGTTAAAAAAAATAAATATAAAAAAAGAAATCAACAGAAGCACTACTAATCTACATTATTATGCTATAGATCCTTCAAATGCAAATGGTTTATTACTTTGCCTATACAATAAATTCACTGCAAAAACAACTCTTCACATTCCTTATGCTTTTAACCTTGGCCTTGACTGCTGAAAATGTTCTTTATTTAATGCTTCAGTGTTCCTACTGCTTGGCAAGATTCTGGTTCAGCACATAAGGGGAATTTGATTGAAAGGCTGTGCTACATTTAGGATCAAATCTTCAGGGGCCAATTCACTAAGGGTGCAGCACAGCTCAGTGAAGGAACTGCTAAGGTTTGTGGAAGCTGAAGCTGATTCTAAGGAAAAGCAATTGCCTTTTTAGTCCGTGCAACTTGGCAGAAGCCTTCTCCAGCAGGTGCCTTGTTGATCTTGCCCTCCAGTAGTGTGAAACCCTCTGTAAGTCTGGTGGTGCCATGGTGTGAAGCCTCTCAGAGCTGGGATCTTCCATAAGGTGTGGGAGGGCAGCTTTGTATGCTGCATCTTGCACCTCCTGTATATGGATCACAGCAAACAAGATAATACAGTTCTGCAAAATGTCATGGAAATTTGCGTCTACCATTAAATACTTCATGCAGGATCTTCTGAGTTGGGGTCTTACATGTGAGTTTGGTTGTTTTAAGTCCAGTCTGACTGCTCCTGGATGCTTGATGATGTTGTCTTCTCAGTTTCTCCCCCTCATTTGTATTAGCTTTATGTCAGAAATCAGGAATAATGAAACAAAGAGAAGACAGAGATACTTGCATGAGGAAAGTCAAGGCCAATTAAAGCTTCTTGCATGACTTTTATACTTCCTTTTGTTGCATTTGCTAGTTTGCCTTGAGGCAGAAAAGTAAGGAAGAAAATTGGCATGAAGATGGAATTACTTCTACATTTTCCTCTTTAAATTTACATGGGCTACTCAATTTTTTACTGAGGCCTAAGGGATAATTTCATCAAGGTCCACTTAGGCAAGAGACAGCGCGTGAGATCAGCCTTCCTGACATTGAGTGTAGGCAAGAAGAAACCACCTGTGTTTCCCTGCATGAATGCAGGAGGAGTTGTTTGTCTGGGACTTGGATGAGATTCTGGCAAAACGAGCCAGAAATCTGGCTGCTGACGAGGGTCTACCCTATGTGTAGCCCTTGGATAGTGCAGAGGAAGCCTGAGGAGGTCCTGGGAGTCCTCTCAGTCTTGCCATGATGATATATTACCTTGGCCCCTCTCTTGGAGTGCTTACATGCTTTTCCAAATTTGAGCTGTAAGCAAATAATGAACCTATGTAGCAGGCATATTTCTCATCCTTAATCATTCTTGTGTATAGCGAGCTTTGGTATTATTTGGATGGAAAGTTCCACAGAGTGTTTGCAAATCTTGTCAAACTTTTAAATTTTGGTAGTTTAAAACTACCTCTTTTTCCTTGTTTGAAATCCAAATAATCTAAGCACTTTTGAAAATGCATTTCTGGACACAGAAATCCTTACAAATTTCCAACTGGCTGCCTAAGTGTGTACAAAAAGCTAGCAGTAGAATATGGAATTTTACCCTTCCTCCCCCCCCTATCCCATATTATGTCCAGAGAGCTGCTTTAGCCTTTCTGTAGCTGCACAGTCATGGGGAGGAAAAAGCAAGCCCTCTGTAAGCTTCTATTTTAAAAACAACTTGTAAGCTTATTACTCAGTTGCTTCTTTCCAAGTTAGTAAAAATCTAACTTTGAGTATAAGCAAAGTTCTCAGGGGAAGGTGCTCAAGAGAGCTCCATGGCCAAATTACCTTGAAATTCTGAGTACTTGAACTCCTTCCGTTTCTTTTGAAAATCTCAGCCTTAGTCCCTCCATTGCAGTGGGGTTTTCTGCAGTCTGGTGAAAAATCACTCCCTTTCAGAGCTAAGTAAATGGTAATGATTTAAATCCCATCTTTTACATGTGTTTGGGGGTAAGGGGGATGTTTGTTTATTTATCATAGAATACACTAGCTGGCTGTCTGGCTTCCACTGCCATGGAGAAATGCAATGAGAGACCCTATTCAAAACCAGCCTTAGCTGTGGGGAGCAGCCTGCACGGGGAAGCCTGCCCAGATTACCCTTCTGTACTCCTTTCTTTTCTTTGGTGTACCTCTTTGATGAAATTTTGAACAATTACACACATTTTTGGTCTGACTTTATGGTTTTCTTCAGAGGAGAGATTGAGAATTTACTATGAGTGCATATGGAGGACAAATATGGGTATTAAAGAGCCACTTTATCCTCCATTTTGTCTTGTCCCTGAGCCAAACTGTATCTGGATCATTTGAGAAAAAAAAAGCCCTGAATGATCAACATCAGTGTTAAGTTCACTTGATTTTTGCACATTTCCACTTTGCAGCCCACTTTACTTGCAGTAAAGGCTTCCTGTGGCCACCCTGCCATACAGCGCGCAACTAACTTGCACACCTTTATACAGCTGGGTTTTTTTTTTTTTGGAAAAGCCATGTTCTGATTAAGGGTTCCCCCCCCATATTTGTTTTGTTAACAGCTTTTTAATCTTGCAGAAAGCTTTGGTTTTCGCTGCTGACAATTAAGACACTGAGTTAAAAACCACTTCTGGAATGGGTTTTGCCTTACTTTGAGGTGTTATATCTCCGCAGAGAGAGGGGGAGCAGATGCTGCTGTGCACAGCACCACTTGTGGATCTTTAGGATCCTGCCTGTTGCCATCCAAGCACCACAGCCCTGGCCCCATGGGTTGAGCATGGATTTAAGCAGCCTTTGCATCCTGCTGTGTTCAGATTAGTTGACTAGTGACCAAGCAAACGTCAGCCTTCCCAGGCTGAATTGCTGGGAGCACCTGTAGGGTGAGGAGAGAAAGTCAGAGAATAGTTTGTCTAAATGGATTAACTCAGACTTGTCATGCCTCATTTGTGCAGTGTGGTGCCCAGCTGTGCCATCTCAGTGCCTTGGGGACACAGAGTGGCTCAGGTGGCAGAGCGATGTGTTGCTGAATACAAGCCTTCAGAACAGGGCCCAAAGCTCAAACCAGTGTTGCCAAAACCCCTCATCTTGCCACCCACGCAATCCTGAATGCAAGTACAATGTGCCCCTGCAGTCTTGAGGTTGACTTAGCACAGGACATTTCATTCACATTGAAAGGACTTTGAGTAAACTCTATAAGGCTTCTTCCTTCACTGTTGCTAGAATTTTTTTTCCTTCCTGAATTTCCAAGTAACTCATTGCCACTTTTTTCTTACTTCCCAATAAAAATCAGTTGACATCCTCTTTCAGTAGAGAGAGAGAGCAGCTCTGAGGTCAGAGAAGCCTAAGGCTTGGAGGCTGGTCTGCCTGTCTTTGCCCTCTGGCCTCCAGAGAGAGAACCTTTACTCTTTTGAAACTCCCACCAAAGCCTCTTTACTTCTTCTTCCTTTTTAATCATTTATTTACAGAAACTGTCTTCAGAAAAATCTGCAGGATGTGCCTTGAGTGCACCTATGTATTTTTAAAGAGCTTTTAGCTGATTCCCCTGGTGTGAATGATGAGATTGATTAAGGGAATAAAGACCTGTTAAAACAGAGAAGTAAGAGGTCATTCATCACCCTATACCACCTCATATTGCTTGGTTTCCAGCTATTAAGAATACATGAGATACAAGGCTGTTGGAAGTGGACACACAATCCTTACTTTTATCCTAAGGTAGACTTTAGCCTGTGTAATTTAAGTGTCCTAAAAGTCCGGCTTATATTTTACAGGCTCACGCTTTGAAGTGTGATACTGTTAGCACTCAAGATACAACAGGCATGAAATTTCAGCACTTGTTAAATTACAAATAATTGTCTCCACTCCGCTCAGTTTTGTGTAAGGAAAGAGCTGAGCACGATTTTCAGATTAACCATCTGAGCTCAGTTGTGCCATGCCTGTCAAGAAGTGGAACATGCTCAAGTTTCCCATTGCATTTCCATATCATTCTTGGATTTGTTGGTATTTATTCCCGGCTAAGGAGGTTTGAGGATTTCAGGGCAACCTGTTGGAAATGTGTGGGAATGTCTCTCAATAAGCAATCTGTGACTGCTTTGGCTTAAGGTAAAATTTAGCATCCAGGCGAGCCTTTAGAATAAAAATATGCTTGCTTTCCCCCTGCGGTGCACAGAGCCGGGGCTGGGAGGTGAGCATGGAACAACACCGACAGTGTTCCTGGACACCCCGGCTGCCTCCCCTGCTGTAGTTTTCCACAGTGGCAGAGGGAGTCAAGCAATCTGCAGAGGCAAGGCAAGCCTTTAAAGGAAAATTATGTGAACAGAGAGAAAGAAAATAAGGCAGAGTAGTGATTCCCAAGCCAGCATCTTTGCTGTGTGTGTTCAGTCAGTCTCCAAGCAACCAGGAACGTAATAAGGACACAATGAGTCAGACACAAACTGTGCCATTTATGCACCTTCATATCAAGGTCTCTATATATTCAGTGTCTATGAGCCCAATATTACCTTCCTTATCCGTGCTAATTTATAAAATGTGAGGAGCTGACAGGCAGCTGGCCACCCTGCATGCTCAGTGCACCTCCTCAGCCAGATCTCCAGCTAGAGTGTCTGGGTGCGGGTCATCATCCTCACTTCTGCCAGGCTTCCTTGCAGCCATCTTCAAAGCCTACAGCTTATTTCCCAAGGACTCCTTTAGTTCTGCAGCTTCTCCAAAGCTTTGTGCTGAGTCCGTTAGTCCTCTTCCTGTAGATTTGCAGCTTGCCTGGGCTTTGGAAGGTTGAGGTGCATGGAGATGGGTAGTGACTTGTCTGGGAAAAGAAATCCCTGAATTTCTGAGCACAGAGGGAGTATAGATAAGAGATGCACAGTGTGTTTGGATTTATTGGCCCTGTCTTGGCTGTGACATTGGCAGTACCTGTGCTTGGCACAGGTAATGGCTTTGCTGAATGCGTGGTCTTGGTGCCAGCACTGCTGCAGACAGCACAGCTTGGTGTTCAGACACAGGAAAGCACACTGGGGTAGTTTCATCTATTTTAGGTGCGTCATTGGAACTGACTCAACACAGATACAATAAAAGCACACTTTGTAGTAGAGAGGAAACTACTGAAAGAGAATACTGTTGCAAAAAAAGCATGAAGGAAATTTCCACTGGTCCCAGAAACCCAGCTAGCTACAGCCTCCAGATCAAACCTCCTTCAGTCTCCAGTACTATTCTTTCAGATTAAATCAATATTTTTTTTTTCAATTAGCACACTTCAGAGGTGATTGATAAAAGTAAGGAATCATAATGCATTACTTTGGGCTGGAAAAATGTTTAACAGGCACATCTGAAAGTTCTCAAGGCTGGGTTGCATGAGGCTTTGAACGACCTTATCTCTTGGAAGGTATCTCTGCCCATGGCAGGGGGTTTGGAACTAGATGCTCTTTCAAGGTCCCTTCCAACCCATGATCTGCATTCTGTGGTTCTGTGGTAGCCCCACCTGGGGTCTGTCAGGGAGGCTCCCAGATGGGGCTGTCCATGTCTCCTCAGGTCTGGCTACTGGTGCAGCCACCTCTAGCTCTTGTAGCCTTAGTGCAGAGACTCAGGGAAGGGTGGTCCCCATTTAAGGTGGGATGTCACACCCCATCCCATAAAAAATCCTCCAGCAAAAAAGAGCAAGGGGAAGGAATAGAGTGTAAAAGCATTTATTGTTTGGTTTGATGCATTAGCCCTTTTGTGTTGGCAGTAGTTGTGGTGGGCAAGTAACAAAAGCCAAGCCAACAGCTCTCTGGGACTGGTAGTTTTAAATAAAGACATGAATCCAATCACTTGGCTCCCCTGCAGAATTTTTAGTGTCAAAAACTCCTCTTCACAAGTGTTTGCCCTCAGCTAAGGAGTGGAACACAGAAGCTCAGGGAGAGCCCTGCCCCAGCAGCATGAGCCAGGCCCACTTCATGGCACACTTCCAAAAGCTTCCTGATGGAAAAACTGTGTAGTCACAGGCTGCCGTCCCCTCCAGAGAGGAGATGGGAATACTTTGACAAAACCTCAGGATTTTGACATGGGTGAAACCCAAGCCTGGTCTCTCTGTGGGACACACCAGTGTTGCTGTGTGGCTTTTAGTGGAAATTAATGATCAGGTTCTTACAGTAAATGCAGGGCTGGACTGTCCCAGCAGTTAGAGCACAGCACCCCTTCCAAAGAGAAATGCCCCTTTCTCATCAGGGGTTTGAACAGCAATCTTAATTACAGCAATCTCTAGGTCTGCTCATGATTGTGTTTTCATCCATCTGGCTCATATTTGTCGTTTTCTTTTCTTCAATGATGCAAATCTTTTTCCCCTCGTGTTGGGTAGCAGGGGTAGCAGTAAAAAAAAAAAGGGCTTTTCTGGAAAATTAAAAAGCCTTTTGAGGAAAACAACAAAAAAGAAGTTTATGCATTAAAATAGAAAACTTACTTTAAAAGACCCAGCTGTGAGGTAGACTAAAAATAGATTTGTTAACCATACAGTTTTGATCCAAGCCAAAGATTGCACTTTGTGGATAAAGATGCACTTTTATTTTGTAAATTCTCATACATGTTCTTTTAGTCTTCTGGAAAAAAAAAATCCCTAAATTAGTTTGCTTTTCTCTACTTTGTTTCCCCTCCCCCATTTTTTACATTTTAGTCTCCATGATCTATAAAAATAACCCTAATTTTCCTCTGCTCTGCATAAACCGATAGCTATTATAAACTAGAAGAAAAAGCCCCTTTCACATTGTTGATAATGGATGTTTGTTTAATTTCACTGAGGCTTTCTAAAAGTGTAATGCAAGTAGAGTTTATTACGATTTGAGTCTTTAATTGCTATGGTAATATATTTTTACAGCTCCTTATTTTTATGTTTAAGGGTCCCCAGACCCTTTGATTTATTGGCATTGGTGAATGATTGATAAACGATTGAGGTTACATAGAAAAACTGAAGTCATTGTATGAAATAGAAGAGGTGCCAGAATGACTGTGCAGGACCCACCAGTGTATTTAATGTGATGCATACTACACAGCTGCTACAAGCTGCAGCCAAAGCTATCACAAATATCAACTGTTCCCAAAGAAGAGACAAAAAAAAAGTAAAAACAATAAGGGATAGAGGGGATTCCTGCTCATCAGGAGAAGTGTGGTGTGTTCTCTCTCTTGCAATCTATCTTTCCATTTCGGTGTCTCAGGGTGTTCACTTCTGGAATATCATAACTTCAAAAGAAAAAGAAAGGTAATAGGCAGGGTTTTTACAGGCACCTAAAGCAGTTGGACACATAATTTCTATGACATTTCAATGGGAGTTGTTATTTTTCCCTCTTAAGCTCCTTTGAAACAGCCAACAAGGGTTTCTGTTTCAGGCTTGTTGAGCTTCCTCACTGCTTCTGCTGCTATCGGTTGTTATTCTGCTTACAGAAAATTTGGGGGGCTCAGGTACCTGGCAGAAACTGTATTTTTATACAATTTGTATTTTGACCATTTATCAGAGTAAGAAGTATTGGGTGCGTTCCTGGGTGAACGCAGAAGGTATTTGCTTTCACAAGATGCTTCTGCTGATAGTGCTCCCTGGGTTAAGTCACCTCAGGTTGCTTTTTTTCCTTGGTGTCTTAAAATGTATTGAAAAGCTGGTTCTTTAGGAGGAAAAGCACAGAGATAAGTGCAGCATGCCTGTGTTGGAAATGGAATGGTCAAACAGTGCAAAAGCTGAACAATGAGCATTGATTGTTGCTCTTGGCTCATTTCTTAGTTCCTGACTTAAAGCTGATGATATTCTTCCCCCTGGAGCAGACTTTGGTTGGCAATATCTCCTAGGGTGGGTGGTGGATGCTCCTGCAGCGTCAAGCCCCTGCACAGTAGAGAGGGAGCCCTGGTAACTTTGCATTTGTGGCAGTGTTTTGTGGAGCCTTGTGGGTAAATAGACACAGAGTGTCCCCAGTGTCTGATCTAGGAGCAGAGATCCAGGAAATGCTGGACAGGGCAAGGAAGCCAGGACTCCCTGCTTTGGCTGGAGTCTCCCACTGAACTGAACAAAGCGTGACACGGAGCTTCACCCTGACAGGCACCAGCAGACTTCAGCTGGGAGCTGGAGCAAGCCCAGCCATGGCATATGCTCGCAATCAAAAAGTCATTAAAAATTCACATAGGCAAGTTACTCAGTTTGGAGCCTGTCTGTGAAACTCTGCTCTCCAGCCGATGCAGTAGCTTGGGCTCGATGCTCCTAGTAATCTTGCCTAATCCTGTGAATCTGTGGGAGATGGGAGAAGGGCATTTGCTCTGGTTGAATTTTCATTTTCTTAATCTTAAGGGAATGGTTTCCCTCCCATCGGCCTTGGTGTGGATGTCTCCTGAAAGGCGTATCTCTGAGCATCATCTTTCTTGGGAGGCATTCTGCTGAAACTCAGCCTGGGGGAAAGAAAGAAGAGTAATTAATTTTGTCCCTGTGTTAATCATGTAGGCTAACGCAGTCCTCTGGTTTGGACTCTGATTTTGGTTGCTAAATATAAAATTCATTAAAAGGGTTAATGTGTGAGCCCTCCTCCCACTCAGGTTGCTGCTGTAGGAAATTCATAGGAACCAGGTTGTCCGTAGGCACCTTAGAAATGAAGTGAGGTGCGCAGTAACATGCAATGAGTTAGATGAAAACAAGTTTATTCTGGGTTTATACAGCACTCTGGCAGTGAAAAAGAATTTGATACTGAAAAAGCAACAAATTAGAGGCCCCAGTAATTTGCTGTTGGCAAGCACACTTGCACTAGGGTGTGGTGTGATTGACAGATACTGCGGGCTTTCCATGAATGTCACTGCCGCTTGGAAGTGCAATGGGCTTCACCCTCCTCTGTGGGAGGAGACACTTGCCATGAAATATTTCCCTTGGTCCTGTCCTTTTGCAGGCCATGTCACAGGTGCCTGCTCTCCAAGGGATTGGACTCTTTCTGGTGGTCTCACATAACAAATCAGTAGAGATTCCTTTCTGGTTTCCTACACAGCAGCTATCACTGAAGGTGAAGATGGAACTGAAGTTTATGCTGTCCTACTTAGCAAAATCTCATTGCTGCTCTTCTTTCTGTCACTGCTCTTTCAAAGGTGCATACAGCCCTTGAAGGAAGCAGAGAAGTAGCAAGAGATGATCAAGAAATCCGCTTTTATTGTATCACAGGGAGAAATCCAGCCCTGAAGCCATTGCTTAAGAAGCTAAATCCTAGCAACTTCTTTGTGGCATGACAGTCTTTGGAAAAATGAAAATCATTAGGTAGTCAGTCCTTGCTCAGAGTTCAGCTTTGGATAAATTAGCAGCTATTCAAGGCACAATTTTGTTAATCGTCAACAATTGCATACTTTGTTTTTACATTAGACCAGCTGTGCTGAAAGTTACTGTGCCTCTAGTGCATTTTCCATTTTTTAATGGGCTTGGTATTAAGCCTGAACAATCAGGAGCTTGTTTTTATGTTAGAAAAAGTTCTCTGTGTGATCTGTAAAATTAACCAAGTAATTTTAGCTTTTTAGTTTTATTTGCGGAGTAGTGTTTGTTTGTTTATGAATCCCTTCTTCCCTCATCTTAGTTATTCAAGTATAGTCCTTTGGACTTGGAGATTATTTTTACATGACAAATACTTACTTGATCTCAGAAAGAGATGCTTCTACTTTGGATTAATTCAAGTCTGAAAAACTTGTCTGCATACTTCTGGAATATTAAACAGCTTGATAAGGTGTGAAAATATGTTTTTAATGTTTATTTTCAGATAGTTAAATGCAGTGTAAACCAATTTCTGAGTTTATTTCCTTTCATGCATTTGCTCTGGCATGCAGGCTAACCTCACTTTTGGGATGTGACAAGGACAAGCACAGGACTGTGTAGATTAATGGGTGTGTTTGCTGCAGATGAACATGTGGTTCTTAAAGTTTAGGATGTATAAAAATACAGAATAAAAACACTGATGGCTTGTGCCAGGCAGACGCTGCCTCTGAAGGGTGGAGCTGTATGGCATTTCTTTCCTTTCTTTTTCTTCTTTGAAAGGAGAACTGGCACAAAAGGAAAACTTTCCTCTCCCCTGAATTAAAGAGAAGGCATGTGGTAGCTGAGGGCACCATGGCTGTAAGGTGCAGGCTGCTCTCAGTGTAATACCAACTCAATGCATCAATATCAGACTCTGCAGGGGTAAGATGGGCAAAGACGTTCTCAGCACAAGCCAGTGTCAAGGGCAGAGAGACCAAGCAATGACTTTTGGGGTCCATATCAGATATGGAGGGCTGAGATCCTTGTGTGCCAGACCCACAGTGCCAGGATGGGAATGGGGTGAGATGTGTCATTATATCCCAGGCTTGTTGGGCTGTTTCTTGGACCTCAACAAACCTTGGTTGAGTCTGGTGAGTATGTCTGTGTTTCAGGAGATGTGGAAACTGGGTAATTCCTTAAAGTACCGGAGTAAGCAGAGCCAGGAAAGGGTGTCCTGGGGCTCTTCCAGCCTCGCTTGGTGGTGGGATGTTGACCAAGGATGGTGTTGGTTGGATTGACCAGTTCTCTGGAGCTGTCACCAGCAGAGATGTGATGACATCCATGAAGTGAGTTTGGGTGCCAGTTATCACAGCTGTGTTAGGTGCTACCTGGCTCCTTTGCCTGCTTGGCCAGGACAGAGCTTGCTGGGGTTGGTATCTCCTGGTAGTGGTGGGAGAGAGCATGGAGGCACATTGCCATGCTTCTGTCCCTGCCTCCTTTACCGTAGCAGCTCTCAAAAAATCCAGATACAAGTAGGACTTAAGCTCCTTGTTGGGTGTAAAGCTGGCTGTTGAAACAGTGAAGCTTTGCTCCTTACAAGAATAACTCTTCTTTCTTTTTAATACTCATTGCAGGAAGTTGGTGCTCTTATATCTGAGTAATAAATTTATGGTTTTCTGAGACCCTCTGTAAAATAAAACCTGTTGTGGATCTGGTCCAAAGCCCATTTGAGTGAATCACATGGACTCCCATAGGTTTGTCAGTAGTTATGAATTAAGCCCTATAGCTTTCAATATATTGCAAACAGAAAATTCTGTGTTACTATTTTTGGCAAGTCACTTGCTCCTAGATAGCTCCTAATGGGGAAGCAGCACCTTTGGTCAGCGCTCTTTCCCAAGGAATTACCTCTCTGCCCCTTTAGAAAAGCAGCGTCTGTTCTTTCAGGCAGATTTTAATTTTTATCATTTCCATGGTTAACCATTTAATGGTGACACACATTAACCTCATTCTTCTTTCATATTGTCAGGTCAGCCCCCATTTATCCAAACAGCCAAGCAGCTCCATCCCGGAGGCCCGGGCTGTGGGGAAGGGGTGCAAGAGTTTGCTTCTAGCTGCTGCACAGGGTTGTTTTGCTCATATCTGCTAGGACATCTCTCTGCACTATTGATGGAATCTGAAGGTCGAGATCATCTCCTGGTTTTTTAGAGCAAACTGTTGGCAGATGGGGCTTCTGTCTTCACTGGAATCCAGAGGCATGGCAGCAGGAAAAGTTTTTCTACCCCCAGATTCATCCTCAGTCCATCCCCATCCTCAAGTTGCTGGTGTGATGAATGGTGGGATGGATTCTCACTTTATCCACTGTCATATCTTGTGTGCTGGGTACAATCTTTCAAAGGGTGGTAACAGGACACTGCTGAGGCTCTCTGGCACCTACTGAAAAGACACAGGCTGGCAATCACCCTCTTAAACTCTTCGTGCAGTCCTCAAGGGGCACATTTCCCAACCTTTGCTGGCTCTCAAATAATAAAAGAAATTAATGAGTTGCATATTTTTAAAACAAAACTTCTAAAGATGTGTTTGCTTTTTTTCCTCTTAAGTTTTTATGGTTTACATATCTGTGTGACTGCAAGCATCAGAGAATTATCCTGCTTTTCCCCACCTGGTGGGTCTCACATAGTTACGTCATCTAGATTGGAATGTCATCTAGGTAGCCTCATCCCTTCTCCCAGAACATACTGGGATTGTGAAGCTTGCTTTATAATCAAAGCAGCTGACAGCAAAGCGTTCTCACATTCTGGGTCTTCAAAATGCCATCTCTGTTAGGAACACCAAAATTAATTCTGAGCAAAATTTCCAGAACTTTGAGAGCACATGTGAACGGGCTCCTGACAGAACAATCAATCCTTTGTAAATTGAGTTCTTGGATATTCACTGTTTCAGAGGGTCAGTGATAACCAGCGTATCTTTCATGTACAGTCTAATTTTACAAATGAGTACATTCTTAGTTAGGGTTTGGGTTTTTTTTCTTCTGTTCTTATTTTTGTCTGGATTAGCTGCAGGAAAGAGTGACCATTTTGGAATGGATGAATGGATCTGCAAACATCAATTAAATTAAATCATCAAACATCAATAAAATAGATAAAGCAGCACAAGTTATGCCCACTGTGCCAGAAAGTTTACAACAGGTTTACTCATCCAGCCCTCCATAATACAATTTCAGCAGTGCAAGTAGAAACCTCCACAGATCTAGAATGTGCAGACTGCACAGGCTGGGTAGCTCTATCAGCCCCTCAGAACTGTTTTGCACTTCTTGATTGGAGCATGACTGTTCTGCAACAGGGCTCAGAGCCAAACTCCTCAGAGCAGCATTTGGCTCATCATTTGGATTGAAACAGATGACACATTGAGATTACCCCTTCCTGCTTCTGCAAGATTTCAGGCAATGCTTTTATTTTTGTTTGTTTATTTATTCATGTATTTAAAAGAGGAAGGTATTTCAGTGCTTTATGAAAAGCCAATACCCAGCAGGACTGAGAGCAGCCTGAAACGATGCTGTCAAGCACCAAGGCATTTCCTTCACCCCACCAAAGCACCCCAGGCTTTCTTGACAATAGTCCTATTCCCTTCTGTGCCCCTCCAGGGCAATGATTGAAAATTGCACCTCTGTGTTGATTTCTTGTTGTTGTTTTTTTGGGAATATATAGCACGTACGTATTTTAGTCTTTATTAGCCACCATTAAAAAGTAAATGAAACAACCAACAACAAATGAAGCTTTTATTTCAAGCAGAGTTAGGTTAAACAAATGATCAGTCCTTAGCTCAAGGAGTCAATGTAGTGGCTACAGAAAGCAGATGAGAAAACATACAGAACTGCTTTAGAAAAAGAAAAAAAAACGCCCTGAGACAGCAGGAAACAAAGAGTTATTGAATTGATCAAGTGATAGATGCCTGTGAAGGGGTCAAGGAATGCAAGACCTTGTGAAGAACAGCATTTTGTTTTAAATACCTCAACTTAAGTCTGTTCTTTGGGAGGAGTTTATACTGGAAAAGGCAGAATATGTTGCTGTGCCTATCAGCAGTGACAGGACATAAAGAGCAGCGGTGTTTGATCGGACTTTCTCAGGTAATGCAATGTTTCCATTAGGAATTAAACATAAAACATCTTAGGTTTTATAATGCAGAAGCAGGCAGACTTGTGACAAATGATAGTTTAGTGGATATTTGCAGCCCAAAGCAGCACTCTAAAATGATACATAACGGTGCTATTGCTTTATAGGGGTGAGGTAAACCCACCATCTGCACACAGATCTGTGTGATCTATGCCGCAGCAGCCCAGGACACAGCCAGGGCTGTAATAATTTTTAAAGCTTAAAGGACAGCTTTAAAGGTTTACATAAAAACCACAGCAATGGTGTTGCTAATATGACTGCTTATAGTTTGTGTATTGGCATGCTCAAATGAAGGTGTACACCTTCAGGGTGAGAAGCCACCTCTCCCATGAATTGTGTCTGCCAGAGGCTGCTCAGAGTCAGAACAGCCTCTGGGAGGTGTGGGGCTGACATGGGAGCAATTCCCAGGTCCCCAGCATGGCCCAGAGTGACACACTGCTGGCTGACTCCTGCACTCGGTGCTGTAGCTAAACTTCAGAAGAGTAAGCAGTGGCCATGGGAAAGCTGAAGATTTGCAGGACCCAGCCTTTCTGTCCGCATGTACCCTCTCCTGTAAATGCAGGGAAAAAACAAGTACCTAAAAAGCATTTTTTTAAAAAATGCATGAATGATTTCAGATTTGCAAAGGGCAACCCTAGACTTTCCAGGGTGATGTACAGCCAAAGTACATGTGGTGAATTTCCTTTGCTGAAAATATTGTTAACAGAGACCTTATCGAGACAATTGGTTTCGCTGTTTCACAGATTTTAGATGTCCTTTAACCCAAAATTTCTTCTCCAGTGGGGATTCCAAGATAGGAGACTAAACCGAGTGACATGCAGGAGAGGGGGAACCCTGAGCCCATCTCTACCATTGACTCCTTTCTTTCCTGCAGAGAAGCAAATAGCCAAACCATGTGGCTTAGCCTCTCTCAAGGCTTTTTCGGGGTACAGAGATCTTGAGACACACAGGCTAGCTCTGAAATATGAATGGAGTTTAGGAGTCATGTTGAGATGTGCAGCTTATTTGGGATAAGCTTTTTGCAGGGTCTCATTTTATCTCATACCCAGGGTGCCAGCACAGACATCTCTGCATGGTACTGAGCTGGATTTTGTAGTGACCATAAAGTCTCTAGAGGTCCTGGAGATTGAGGATTGCTATTGGGATATGGCCTTTCTAAAACTGGATTTGGATATCCTCAACTGTCCATTCCTGCACTGGGAATCTTGAGCCCCTGGGGACTGCCTAATTCCTCAGTTTCTGTTGGTGCACAGGAGGATGCCTAAGCACCTTAGGTCATTTTTCCATGATTGCCAGGCTGGCCACTGGATCACCAAGAGTGTTTTCTGGAATTAGTTTTAAAAATTTAAGTCTAATGATGAACTGTTTGAACCAGCATTTGACTTCCAACTGAAGGAGCTTTAAAGAATTTCTTTAACTAATCAAAATTGTATGGTAAAAAGAGAAAAAACCACAGTGTGGGCTGGAAGTTAGAGTAGCAGACCAAAATAGACTGAAACCCAGGAAACTGCATTTAACCTTGGGTTTAGGCATGTAAATAGTAATACTGATTTCAGCTTAGCTGTTGTCATGAGTGCAGCCAGCTCACTCTGGGGCATTTGTCATCCAGATAGAGACAGAAGAGATCCCAAAGCTGGATATGCTGCTTGCTGCCAATTTATAAAAAAGAAGCTTAGAAAGTTTTCTGCTCCAAAATGGAGTCAGAACTGTGCAATAGATGTACATAAAAATTAGGGCAAAGTTCTGCCTCCAAACAAACAATTAGCAACTCTTATAATTGCCAGGCACAGGTTATGTTTCTTTTGAAGTTTTGACTTGCATTCCTCTTTGACTTTTACAGTAAATCTTAAAAAGACCAGTGTATTTCCTTAGGTATGTCCTTACTTTCCTCTCTGAAGATTTCCATTTATAGTTTTTGAAATATTGGCAAGTATGCAGAAGATGCAGGCTGTAGATTGCAAAACCCAGCGCATGTCAGCACCAAGCAATTGCCATACAGGGATCTTAAACTAGAATTATAACGGGCTTGGTAGTAGTTGAGCTGAATATTTGATTTCTTCAGCTGGTTGGCCATCCAATAAAATAACAGAAAATGTATCTGAGGTGAACAAAAGAAAGGGATTGCAAATTAAAATGAAATCCAAAATGAAGGGATTATGAATTACGTTTTTTATTCTCAGCCCAAGCTGAATGATTTTTTGTGGTATAGAAAAACAATTGCTCGTAGGCCAGGTTTCTTTCTCCTGCCTGTGACTTTAAAATGTTTTTATTGAATAAAGATTTCAAATTCTTGCCCACTACAAATATGCCTTTTTTGATTGAAATAGTTTGTGGAATATGTGGCCAGATTTGTTTGGCCTGAGGTATATTTTGAAGGAAAAAGAATTGCTGCAAAGGAAATTTTCCTTGCTAACTAGCGCTTCTACAGTCCTTTCTGCTTCCCCGGACACTAGCTACATATTTCCACTTCACTTTGTTTTCTTTAAGGAGAAGATGAAGTGATTCAAGTTTTTTTTAATGCAGTAATTATAGTTTTACACAGTGAGCAGAAGGATTTGGTGTGTTGCTTTCTTTGGGTACTTAAATTCTCATGTATATTGCTGGCCTGGCTGGGCCCTGGCACATGCAGGTACATAACAGCAGCTCTCAGAAAAGATAATTTCAGAAATTATTATTTGTTACTGCTTCCACAACATGAGAGCAGAATGAGGGCATTCAATTGATTATGAAAATAAAACTTAACAAGAGGTGCTTAACTTAGTATGAAAGTGTGGCAGGTGAGAGAACTGTTTGGGACCAGCGACATTATTCTAATTTCTTGCTTTACTACAGCTTGCCTAGACATAATTAAGGTTGAAAAGTACTTGCTTTTCTTCCTTTGGGGTATAAAATGTCTAACAGAAGGGGAAGGCAGAATTTTTTTGAGAAGTAGTGTCCTGTTTTCAGCACTGGTCCAATGTAGATCTTCTTTTATGTGTCAGACAGAGAGTTTTGTTATTTCATGAACATTCTTAGACAATAAATACAGTTTAGGTTTGAAGAATGTGTGACATTATATAGCATACATTTCACAGAAATATTGTTGCTGCACAGGAAGCAGCTGATACTTTATTCCTTGATTTCTTAATAGTGCTCTGTAATCTAAGTTCTCCTTGACTTGTGACTAGAGTTATTTAAGAACAACAGCCTTTATGCAGTTTCATACAAAACCTGTGCTAAGGTAATAGGTGGACAATTCACTGGTGTTTTAAATTTGAAAGCCAAACTCCCATTTCCATGAGTTAGGTGTCTGGTGTCTTGACACCACAGCTCTGAGCAAGGGATGCTGTGATTACAAAGGGTTTGATGAGAGCTGTGGGGCTGGGACAGGGCAAGGGGTGCTCCCAAATCCTGCTCGAGGATGGTTGCCGGGATGGAGGATGCACAAGGATCTCATTTATGCCAAGGGTTTGTGCTCAGGGGTGGAACAGGAGTATTAAGGAAACCATGGCACTCTGGAAGTGTTTTCAGACCCCAGAAGCAGACTGGTTTCAGACAATTACAGGAAATTGTTCCAGCTTTTCTACAGATCTGTGCCATCACTGCACATATTTGATGCTGTGCCCCATACCCAACCTGTGTGCTTCTGGCTTCATTTCCTGACAACCCTGCAGTGCTGCAGAGATGTCTTTAGCTCAAGGCTAAAGTGTCCTTTGGATGTAAAAAACCACATGAAGGACCTTCAGGGTGCCACCAGCAGCCTGTCACTGTTGTGTTGAGCTTTGCAGCATGCCTTCTCAGAGGTTTTAGCAGTGATCAGCACAATTGTGCCTGGCCCACAGTCACACAGACGTTTTTCTCAGCAGCCCTGGCTGCACATGAGCAGGTGTGTCTTGTGTGCCTGGGTATCTCTATTTGCTTATCTTGTGGCATTGCTTTGGGACTGTCACCCTGGCTGTGTGATCACAAGCCCCCTAAACCATTCCTCAACCCCTCCGAGAGTTTGCGTAATGTGGGGATTTTATCTGCATTTCATGTGGGAACATAGATTTATACCAAAATAGTTGTACCAGCTCAACATCTCGTGTGAATGTGGTTACACACAGTAGGTGCAGGATCTATTTAACTTTACAGCAGTAGGAACAGAGAGCTCATTTAGATCTTGTAACTGGATGTGTGTAATCAGCTTCTTCTTGTAGGCTGCCTGATTAGGCAAGATCCTGAGGCATTACTATGTCAATTTAGTCCTTGTGAAAGGACTATGGGCTTCATGTCCACAGAGCTCTGTGGGCATGTGCAACAATCTCAGTATTCACTGTGCAGTGAATTTGCGCAGTATTCACTGTGCAAATATATATTTAACCTCTGCAAATGTAGAATGTGGTATGCTGGGGACACTCAGTGGCACTTGATCCTCAGGTGGCTTTCCCAACGTTCCTCTCCATTCACAGTGGCACGGGGTAGCCATTGGGACGAGGCTGGTTGTCGTGTGGTTGTGCTGATGGGATGCCTAAGCAGGAGCATCCTGGGATACTGCCACAGGCCATGGAGTGATGGGGAAAAGTCTGGGTTTTGGGAAGTTGCCCAGGCTAAGGAAGCTGCTGCGACCATTAGCTCCAGCCTTGGAGAAGGCTGGGTCTTCAGCCTCCCTCCAGCTGTCCTCACTTCTCCCACTTTCCCATCCTCAGCCTCTTTTTTCTTGTGCTGAAAATATATTTGTTCTGCCTTTTGTCTTTGCCAATGGTTGCTGGGGGAAGGAGGGAGGCTGGTATTTTTTGTTTTAGTTCCTCTAGGAGCTCAGCCTTCATTGATACTTGCCAGGTCTGAACTGTAGCAGGGTCACTTTGAGCTGACTGCATAAATGTCTGCGGGGGAAAAAACAGCTGGTTGGTTTTGCTTTAATAATAAAGCTCCCACTAAAATTCACCCATGGACCAAGGAACAAACAAAATACGATAAATTGCAGCCCAGAGGGTAATTCTTCTGGAAAGGTAAAATCATCTAAAAATAGCACCTTAGAATGAAAGTGCTTCATTGACAATAACTACAGTGTTGCTACGGTGATGCTGGAAAAAAATGATCATTGTTACTTAGACTGCCACAGAACTGCTCCCCCGCCCTCCCATGGCATGAATCAACTGCTAGTATTAAAATCACAGACAAATTTTGTTTTATATTTCAATTTTTTCCCTTGTCTGAATGTTTCTCTGTTCTAGTGCATGTCCTGCAGACAAATGAAGCACCATCAGGGGAAAGCATTGAAATAAAATTTACAGGTTAGCTCAGTGTGATCTATCTACGTATTTTCTCAATTGCAACTCAAGCTCTTACTTTTATCAGAACAGCTTGCTCCAAGAGGAGTGAGGCAGCAGTCAGAATGAGACCCAAAGGTAACGTCTTGATGGGACTGTTCATGGATTTTTTTTTCTAGCCTGCAGCAAGTAAAATACATAAAACTGATGAATACGGGAGCCTTTTGTTTCAACAAGTTTCAAATTAAACACCTCCCAGGATACATGCTATCCTGCTTTGTGAGGATTATGAGAGATGAGAAAGTTGAAACCACAAATTTCTTTTAGGAAAACAGAGTTTGGCAACAGTGCTTCTTTTAGCATTCATACCAACAACAAAAAAGCTGGGCAATACCCTTTTGATATACTCAGCCCATTCAAGCCCAATTTGGGGGATTTGAAATGCAACACGACTTCAAAACGTTTATGGCTCTGTGGAGACTGTATTAGCAGCTTCACAATCTTTTGCGTGGCAGCTGAAACCTACTTAACCGTCTGCCTTAGGTGAAGCTGGTAAATGGCTCTGTTTGTACAGCAGCTGAATCTCAAATACCATCCATACAGCTGGCGGTGGACCAGTTGCAATGTAGATGGTATTTTAATTTCCCCATCAAATGCTGTTTGTAATTTGTGAGGCTTTCCTTAGACAAATGAAGCAATATTAAATCACACAGCAGGTACTGTGTGATACTTCCTGCCTTCCTTGAAGAGCCTGGAGTATGCCAGTTACATTGTAGACAATGTTATGTGAATGTGAAAGAAAAATATATCCATGTGTTCTTAAAATTATGTTTAATTTCTAGCTCGATATAGAGTCTCTGACTTTCTCCATGTTGGTTTTGGGCTAAAGCCATCAGTATGCAGACAATTGCTTCTGTGGCACCTTGCCTTACCTAAAGAAGATACAGCATCGGTCTCATGGGCTCAAGAAATTATATAATTAGACTTTTGGAGGATTTGTAGCTCTCTGAAGTTAGGAACTAAATTTTATGAAGGGTAATTTTGAGAGTGGTTGATTGGCAGTGGGAGGATGGAGCATTAGTTGGCAAAGGAAAAGGGTTTTATTAACTGTCTTCCTCTGGTTGTGCTTCAGGACAATTATTGGGCCAAACTGCTTTGAATTCAGAGGAGATGCAGGCATCTGAGACTTTGTAATGTTACATAATCTTTTTAACCAGTGACTCAAACTCTGGCTTTGCTTGCTGGAAGGCTTAGTGCTCTCCTCTGTAGCTGGTATTCCAGCGGTGAGGAAGAATAAGAATGTACAGGAAAGTGAGGCTGGGTTTAGTTATTCATACTCATGCGTGAAGATAGTGATGGGTTCTTATTGTGATGTGGCACTGAGTGAAAAGATTCAATTTAGGCAGAGCATTATAGAAACATGAGGAATTTCATAATGCTTTCCTCCACATATTTATATATAGCATGTTCCTTTTGTTCAGCTTTGCACAGAGTTCAGGTATGAAAGGCTGTTCAGAAGGTATTGTGATTCAAGTTTAAAGCGATGCTGATCTACAATCTCTGAAATAATGAAAGACTCCCTCTGACTTCCGCAAGCTTCAGTTTGGAAGCAGGAAGCAGTTGGAAGGCAGGGAGCTCAGACATGAGACCTCCCTCATACATCCTAATGCTCCAACAGATTGCTCTAGCTGATAGCTCTGTCATGGAGAGCAGAATTTGCACTTCTGAATGTCATAAGGCAGACCTGCTTTACTGCCTGCGAATACACAGCAGGAAACAGGTATGCCAGGGAACAGCAAAACTTGGCACAGCTGCCAGGATGGAATGCAGAAGGTGGGAGTCATGGTGTCCAGTCCAAGGGTTTGAAATTCTGTGGGAACCATGCCCAGAGGCAGGATACTGCTGGGCAGCTGCCAGGTGTCACAGTGCCTCTTTGGGAGGCAGCTTCTCCCAGATTCTGCAGGTTTGTGCAGCCCGTTGTTTGGGAAGGGTGAAGCACATCCGTCATTCTCCTGTGCTGCACCTGCTTTGATTACAGCCCTCTTTGTGACTCTGAAATAGAATTGGATCAACAGCATTGAGAACTGAAAAATAGCATTTCAAGGTGATGTTAATTCTTGAAGAGCTGAATACATACACAAACATTCACAGGTGTCTGCCATGGGGGAGCAAACTATGTTGTCCATGTCCAAACAGGACTGATCGTGAAATTGCAGATTTGCTGACTGTACATCAAAAGGAAGGTCACAGTGGAAATGTTTTTCTTAACTGGAAACTTAGCCCCTGTTAGAGTTCTTGCTGGTGGGAGGTAACATTTAGATGCTGGTAAAATTCCTTAGACCAGGTTTAGATGGGGTTAACCAATCCTTCTCATTGTTTGCAGCTCATTTTATGGAGTCTATCTTTTTAGTATACAGGTAGTATGAGATGATCTGTTTTTTTACACCATTATCATCATGTGGAATCATATTAATATGGGTTTCAGTTGCTGAATACTTTGCATCTGTGTGAAAATACAGAGAGATTCCACAAATAAATCATCTGGCATCTCTTTTCTGGAGAAAGCACAGGCTTAATGAAGAGTAGTTGTCTAGGATCTCCTTATTTTACCTCTGGCAGAACAGTTGGTGTGAATACTTGCTGTGTAGTGTTAGAACCCCTGGGGATCCTTCAAAGTATGTTAAACACCATCTACATATTTCTTCTCCTTTCCTTAATGACTCCCTGATTTTTATCAAGGTGTATCATTCCTTTCTTTTCTCCTTTGATAATAAGTGAGTTTGCTTAGCAAATGACTGCCCCATGATGGCCTCTTAGCTATGCTTTCTGGGCTTTAAAACTAAACATTTGTTCAAAAATTTGTAAAAGGTACTGTGGTGTTAGCTTGAAGCTTTAAAAGCCTTCGTCTGTACTTGGAAGAATATGTGTGATGAAAAAGTAACTCAGAGGGCATTATTTGTGATTGCCTCCAGGAAACAGGCAACAAAGACCCTATGTGAATCCAAACCACCAAAGAGTTAACTCTGGGCTTTCATGGGAGTACAGGGGGAGTATTTTTCTAAATAGCAATAGAGGCTAAAACCAGGATCAGATACTTGATGAGAAGACAGGAAATGGCACCTGAAAATCATTCCTGTGTGAAAGGCTAGCACATAATCTGCGTCCTCTTTTAAGACCCAGAGAAGACATTTTTTCTAATTTTTCCTCTGCTGAGAGCTTCTCCCACTTGTGTAGAGGTAGCAGCCTGTGGAGGAGCACCTGCAAATAGGTACAAGGTGTGCATGACACAGAACTGTGTGCTCACCCTAAAGTCACAGTCTTTTTAGAACAAAGACCCCGTTGCTTGCAGTGAGTTGTGTCAGTGCAGGCTCCGCCAAAACACCTCCTAGTCTGGCTTGAGAGACACCCTCTTCCACCCACTTCTGAGCAGCACATGTGCATGGGACAGTCCTGGTGTGGACAGGGCAACAGAAGCAAAACTGGTGAAAGTGGAGTGCCTTAAACAGTGGTTCTCAGCCTTTGCACATGTGCCTATCTCCATTTCTGCAGCTACATTATCATCCACCCTCTTCAGCTATTTCAAGTAATGGCAGGTTGAGGGCAAGTGGGGAGGGCTGAGCCATGACCTAGCCCCCCACTGCCCTGAGGCTGATGTGTTCTTTCCTTGAAAGACCCTCCCAGGCCCTGTGCTTCTGATTCACTTCCTGCAGTAATTACCATGGCTGATGTTAAGGGCTTGTAATATCTAGTGCATAAATTGCTGTGGCAGAATCATTGCATTTTATCCCTATTGGGATTAAACTAATCTGTTGTGTTGTGCTGAGAACTCAGAAAGTAAAAGGAATCCTTTCATACATTATAGCCTCATTCAGTAGAGGTTATCTAAAAGTTGTTTCTTCATCTTGCTAGAGGCTCCTATAAAACAGTGACCATGAAAGCACTGACCTGCAACATATTCATGTGATGTGCAGTGCTTACACTGTGGTTAGTGGAGATCAGGGAATGAGTAAACAGATGTTCTTGGGAGTGATCTCAGCCTTGGCCTGAAAAACATTGACCTCTTACAGAGTGAGATGTGGATATGTTAGCTGCTGATCTTTTAACATCTCTGGCCACTGCCCTAGATAAGACCCAGGTGTGTGAAATATCATCTGTTTGTCTCGTGTTTCAGTAACTGAATTCATGTAACAGAGAACTTCCAGTGGGCTGCAGGCTGAGATTTTATCTTCTCTGCAGCATCAGTTCAAATGATTCTTGAGTCCTTGGCCACACACAAAACCTGCCCTTCTGGGTGTAGTGGTGAGTAGAGCTGGGGCAGCAAGTCCACCTGGAAATATATTCAGGTACACCTTTGCTTCTACTTGCTGACTAGCCCTCTCTGCAGCAAGGGTCCTGCAAGGACCCTCTCAAGCAAAGATATTCTTCTCATATTGCTTCAGGATCTTTTGCGATTCAGTGTGCCCAGAAATGGAAACAGGACCTTACTCTGTTGACTGCCAAAGAGCTACTTATCGAAGCCCAGGAATTTGGGTGATTTTCCCTAAGAAGGCATTGCTGTATCTGGTGCTCTGTGTGATGTACACATGAGGATATACTATCTCTAGTAAAGTTTTGCAGGATGTCTACTCAAAATCAGCTTTAGCTAAGCAAGGCAGACAGTGACCTGAGCTAACTCAGCAACAGAGGCTTATCTGTAGTGATCAAAGTCAGCACAGACTGTTCTGTTGTCTTGAATGTGACTTTTGCTTACTAAAGACATTCCACAGGAGTAGAGCTATAGCTCAGTGTCGGGTTATGCCCAACATGTAGTGTGGCCTAACTAGGCCAACCCCCTGAGTTCTTCTTGTTTTTTGTTTTATGAATGAAGCAGAGGAACTTCTTTTCAGTCTTTAGGGATTGTTTATTATAACTTATCCTAAGTTCTGAGCCATAGATGGTACAGGCTCTGCTCTCTTACAAACATGAGGCAATTCTGCCCTCAAGGAGACAAAATGTCCCCTTATATACAAAACAAACAATCCAATTATTTAACACTACGTATTCTAAACATCTATTGTTATTACTTTTCTACCAATAACTAGTTATCAATCTATTCACCTAACATGGCCCTGCAGCAAACTCTATGCAATAAGATTGTGCTCTTAACACTACAGAAAATGGAATAAGTGAAGGAGGAGAAGGGAAACTGAGGCAACACCCACAATCCTCCATCTTGAACCCTCACTTACACCCATAGTATATAAAACATAAAGGTTACATTTTCACTAAGTAATAACTACTAACTACACTACTATCTGGTTCACACTTGGGTTGTTTTCAACTCCTCAGAAAGCTTTGGAAGCTTTCTCCATGGATGGAGGTTGAAAGGAGTGCTTTCTTGAGGGTCAGGAGTCCTCAGGACAGGTAGAGAAATATTCCCTCCATCCTAGGTTCCCACAGCTCAGGTTTTCAGTTGTAACTTTATCATTCTCTGTATATCTCTGTAAATATTATGCTGTGGCTGACTTCCTGACAATTCCATAAAGCTACAGGCACTTATCCTTATGGACAGCACAGAACAATATTGCTCTGATACATCTTGGGTGTATATATGTCTTTTTCTAGCTGATTTTACCACCAGGACAGGCCATCTGCCCTCTTTGGTTAGGCTTTAGATCTGAGTTTGGTGTCATCCCAATATCACTGCCTTCAGCCTTGAGACTGTCTATTCCACAAGTGAACAAACATCTTTTCCCATCATCTTTTTGTTTGTTTGGTCTTGGTTTGTTTTGGCTTTCAGTTATTCTAGCTCAGTAAAGCTGACCTTGTCTTGAGGTTTTGAAGCCCACAGATCTACAGGTCAGAGCCCTAGGGAAAAAGCAGTACAGTTAAATACCTGATCTGTGAGCAGAAATGACAGTGAATAAACCTTGATCTCTCAAGATGCTGCGTGTCTCTAGTTGGCTTTATGTCCCTCCAAAGTTCCAGGAGATACAATGGTGTGCCAGAGGTGAACTTCATCTGAAAAGAGTCCCTTGGGCAGTAACTTGTTCTTATTTCCTACAGGTAAGCTATATCTGGGAACATGTTGATCGTGATTTGAATGACAGGTCTGAGAGTCAGTTTTGTGAGGTCAGCTTTGGAAATAACTGTATTTATTTCCAAGAATAAGAGCTCTATTGTTGCTCATGGCCTGCTGTCCCCATTCTAGAAATTGACCAAAATAGTCAGCATCCTGAGGATCACGCATTTTGGAACCTACATTGTTATTCTTGCAGAGAGAAAACCTCTTTGTATTCTGTAAGAATTTAGTGCATTTTTATGCGTTCATATTGTAGAGTGCTTAAAGGGATTAGCAAAAGATCTTTTATCATGGGTAGTTGGCTAAAGGAAATGATTCTCCTTAATCTTTGTAATTTTCCCTGTATTGACACTTCTCAGATTTTTTAACAAATATTATAATTTAGAGCAATTTTCTAGCACATCTGAGGACATCTGTTTTCTCTTTGGAGCCTCTCCTGTTGCCTTAACACAAGTGCTTCCTTGACACATCTTTGTTCAGTTGCTATTAAAAGTCATGGTCTTCACTAACTTCAGGGCTGCATGCAAGAACGCAAGAAAAAATCAGTGTCTGAGAACTTAGGAAAGGGCGGGATTAGAGATGCCTGGTAACCTTAACATACTCCCTCTGGGTGTTATAAAACAGACTTTGATTGTGTAGTTTTATGTGGCCCAGAAGTTTTTCTAACTTGAGCCAAACTAATGCATGGCTCAGGATAGGAGCCAGTGTGGCATGTGCTTCAGCTTTCCTTCTCTGGGCACCCAACATCCTTTGTTTGCACAAGAGATGTGAGGCCTGTTTGGCTACTGTTCTACGTGTGGAACCATTCAAGGTCTCGCCCACAGCGTTCCCAGTAGCTTGTAAGGGGGGGTTTTCTCTCAAGGTGCACTTTCATGGATGTTAGACAGAAAATTGAGGGTTGGACCCTATGGTCTTAAAGGTCTTTTCCAAGTAAATGATTCCATGGTTCTGTGAAATACAGAAAGCAGCATATGGTATTATAATTCCTTTCCTGCCTATCGTGTAAGCAAACAGCTTGAAATTAAATCACAGAGCAAACGAACATTTTGGGATTTCTGTAGCTTGCAGTCCCAGTAACTGAAGGGCAACTCTGCATTTACCTATCCCTGGCATTATTTTTCAGAGCCTAGAAACAGGTTTTCTTTGCAAAAATTTAAGGAGGCAAGCTGTCTAACCTTAAACCCCTCTGAAATGTCCTTTTGTTGGATTTGAGTACTTATGTGTTATGAATGGTGAGCACATGGTTTTGCTGTCAAGCCATGCTGGTGTGGAGTGGTTCTTGTGTGGGGAAGATACAGGCAGAGTGTGGCTGCCCTCAGCCATGCCTCACAGCAGATCCACTGCAGGGCACAGGCAATGTCCACAGCTAGCAAGGATGCTTGGCACAGGAAAAGAATTGGTCAAATGATGCTGGCTCTCCTTTATCTCACATCTGGATGTCAAAAAATGCTTGGTAGAATACCTGGACTACTGCCCAAGTGTGTGATTGCTGCACTGTCGGGCGGCGCTGGTCTCTGCTTGCTTATGGGACTGAATGTGATTGTACACAGGACAGTGTAGGAAAATCTGGTCCCCTTGCACCAGAGTGTGGGGCTGAAGCCTTGATGAGCCTGACCAAACTAGGATATTTATTGTCCTGATCTTTGGTTGACTTTGAAATTTTGCTGACTTTATCACCTCAGGAAAGTCCTTTTCAAACACATCAGCAACCAGTTTCAAGAAAACTTCCTCAAGGAAGGCACATGCTTCCAAGATAATAATTCTCCATTCCCACTGGAAGATGGGAATTGTGAATTTGTATCTAGTGCAGCACTATTTCTTGGTTTCCATCTCGAGTTTGTAGCAACACTTTGGATCACAAAGCCTTCCTCACATACTTCTTAACCTTTTAAAGGGAGTAGCAATAGAGGATGATGGTTGTCTGGCAGGTAATACTTTTTATGAGAAATCAAGAGGCGCGCACAACATGGCAAGATTCTCTGGAATCACATATTTGCCCTCAAAATGTGAGGATAATTGCACTCATGTGTGTTGAGAAACCATAGTAGTCACGGAGAGAGATAATGATGGTGATGATTTTGTAAGGGCCTCCAAGATTCTTAGCACATAACAGGGGATGGAGTAACTTTATCTATTACTTTTTGTAGCTATTTCTTAAAAAAGCAGAAGGCACAGTTCTTCAAAGTGACAGAACAGCTGCTTGATTTTCACAACAACTAAGCACAGGCTTAATGTTAAACACATGCTTAAGTGCATATCTCTGTCAAGATGATGAGCTAAGTTGGAGTTTTCTCCAAAATATATGAAAATGAGAGGATTTGTAATATGTGATCTCTGCAGGCCACCAACTAAGTCAGCTGAGTGCCACTTGTGTGTGCCACTTGTGCCACTGTGTGCTCTGAAGTACACAGTGCCTGTAATGTCCATCTATACAAACAACTCCCTTCTCTTTCCTGAATGAAAGGCGAAGCTTATTCCAGCTTAGAGAGGGATGCCAGTAGAAGTGTTGAATGTCTGAAATGGGTCTGTGTTACTGGCTGTGTCTCTGATTTGCTTCTAAATTTGTTGTCATGAAAAGAATTTACCTTTATGAAAAAGACCAAATGAAAATACGCAGTTGTGCTTTGTGAGTGCAATTGAAAATGAAGCTCAAAATAACCAAGGGTGCCGTGTAATGTATAAAATGGGTGTTTAGTATTTAGTTTGGGGGCATATGCTGGTAGTGGTGAAAGAGCTGGATGTATAGACTTGGTTTAATCTGCTAAATGATAATTTCCCAGCAAGGAACAAAATTTGGCAGGATTTGTTGTTGTTTCTATGATAGTATTTGTTGTCAGAAGTCCAGTTTGATCAGGAACTTTATACACACGCTACAGTACCAGAATGATTGTGGTTATATACATTTTTCTTTTTAAGTTTTACCTAATGGATTTCTAATTATCTTGATATCTAAAGTGATAAGAATTTCTCTGAAGATGAAGAGCTGCTTTACTGCAGAGAAAATTCTGCTCTTGTCTCTGTAGGAAGAAGAGGCCCCTTGTGCAGGCATAACACAATGATGGGCCGGGGAAGCTCAGATGGTGGGGTAGGAGGTTTGCACCATCTGATATAGAGTTCAGCTCCTTGAGGCTTCTGGCAGGAGGCTTTGAAGGGGTGGAGGAGTGCTGCTGGATTCAGTGGCCATAACTGAGCTGCTCCAGAGCCTGACAGAAGGAGCTGCTTGCGCTCCACACCTCTCCACCAGCCACCCATGGTGCTGACAGAGGCTGCTGGCACTGTAGCCAGCAGGGTTGGCCGCGGCAGCCTTGTGGCTGGAGGTGGAGGCTTCTTGGCAGCGCTCAATAGGATGGCTCTTCATGGGATCCAGGGTTCTACAGTCTTCAAATCCCATGATGCTCTTCAGTGGAAGGGTAAGTGATCCATCCCCAGAGAATGGAAGGGATGGTTATGTGACAAGGATGGTGTTGTCCCATCCAGATGTGTGTGTGTGAGGGCAGTCGTGCAAGTTGCATGAGAACTCTAGTTCAGGTAAGGCATTGCACCAGGCTGTTACCACAGTGTGGAACAGGATTCTTTGTAAAGGTTTAGCATCTAAACACAGTATTACAATGGCATCCAAGTGAGTAAATGTAGGACTGCAGCTAGCATGAACGCTTACCTACACTGAACTAATTACAGGATCAATATTAAAACATGAATCACAGCTTTCTGTGGTTTGTATCAAGAGTAACAGGAATAAATCAAGCAGCATGGTGTATTTAATTTTATAAATGCTGGGAAAATGCATACTATTCTCCATGTGATGTAGCAGCAGGAATTGCCAGCATCTCGTAGGAGGAAAAAACTGGGACTGAGGATTAATGCTCTTTACCCAGAGCTGAAAAAGCACTTGGTCATAAGAGGCATATTCTCAATAACTCATTTTTTTAAAAAATTAAAATCCTGGTTTTCTCCTGAAATGTACATAGCATCTGCCCTTTCTGACCTTGGTAGGAAGCAGCCAGGAGGAGAGATCTTCCTTTTCTGCCAACAGCACTGGGGTGCACTCCATCTTGGTGCCTGGTTGTAAACAGGGGTTGTGCCTCCAGGTTGTCAGTTCTGCTCATTTTTCTTATCTTTGTACTCACACAGTTTCCTTTACTTTAGTTTCATTTATTTGCCTTTAAATGTCTATATTATGGTGGCTTCTGCCATCCAGTCCTGGGAAGCATCCCAGCTGGCACCTCCTGCTGGCAAACCCTATGCTGGAAGACCTTCATGTATAGCTTTTTCAGAAACCAGTGGGGAGGCAAAAAAACCCCCAGAAAAGTCCGATTTAATTTGTTAAACTTCTCACTGTATGACGTGCTCCAGGCACCTTCACCCTGAAGGATAGACCTGCATTCCAGGCAGCATTGCCTGAGGGCCTCTGTCAAGAAGCTTCACTAGAATTTCTGAATCTCACCATGTTAGTGCAGGGAGCTTAACACTGACTCTCAAACCTAATCCCAGCATGACTGGGATCTAACTGTCCAGCAGTGTCCAATCCCAATCTCATCCTCACAAAAAATTCAGGATTGGATTTGCATTGTTTTCAGAAGCACTCCCAGACTGAGGATGCTTCCTTGTGAGACTAAAAAGTGGTAGTGAACACTCTCTGCTCAGAGTATCTGAGGGAGATGTCAGGTAAACAAGGATGGAATTCAGCAAACTGGGCATTAATTATACTAATGACACCATTGGGGTCTCAGTTATCTGGTCCCCTCTGAGCAGGGCTGCTTGTTGGAAGCATTTTGCACATGTATTTTTGATACAAGCACTTCTGTGCTTGTATCAAGCAGCTTCTAATTGCCTAAACAAGAGTTATGACATGGCAGTTAGTAGCATTATTGGTTGAGCAAGAGTTAATTAAAGGAGATACAAGGTACTAATTTTTCAGACTGAAAAGGAAGGATTGGGGTGGAAGGATGCCCTAAAGCAGTGCTATTTTATCTAATGCCAGCTACATGAAATGTGTCCAGAAAGCATTGATTTTTCCATTGAAGGTTGTACTTAATTCACCTCATTTACCTAATTATTCTTAAAGGCACTGGTTTTATAAAATGACTTTGGATAAACCATTGGGATTTACCAACTGTGGTGTGCCAGGGTTAACTGGCTGGAACTGAGAAAGCACTTCTGTCCTGCTTCTGTGACTCCTTTGTCGCCATTCATAGCAATGTGATTGGCACTGACCTGCAACCTGGATTGCTCACATGGATCCATAAATCGTGCTGTTCCTGTCCTCAGTGCCTCACCAGTTTGCCAAGAATGTGTCCCAAACTCCTCTTCTGCCCACTTCCTCAGCTGCTGAAATACCTGGGCACTGCTGTGGAAACCGCTCATGCATTCCTGTCACTGGAAGCTCCTCTCAGGACTGCTGGGAAGGGAGGGCTTGCTGGGCCTCAGGACTTATAGGTGGAGAGGGGTTACCACAGCCTAAAGGCAGCCTTCAACTTGAGTTATTGTGGGACCAAATGAATAATTTCTTGTAGATGAGGAAGATTTATGTATAGCCAGGTAACAACTTTGAGCTCTTTCTCTTGCACATTCCGTGGGCCAGCCACACTACAGATCGTTTCTTCACTAATCCTAATGACTTCCCAAGATCACTGCTTGCATTATGCTTTGTGCACATTGCTTTAGCCAAATAACTCCACCATACTGGGAAGTTTAGTGGTATGCATTAGATTTATAAAGGTTTTGATGAAAAGGTTGAATTGATACGCAACATCAAGTATTCTACTTAGTGCAAACCAAAAAGACCAAAAAGGTTTTTAAACTCAAAAGTATATCAGAGTATAAATCAAAACATTTTGCTTTTTAGGGCAGAGGGAACAACAGCAGGCAAAGAGAACCAGTCTCTGCTCTCTGGCCCAGAGATGAGCTGCCAGGGCACAGATTGCTTTCCTGCAGCTCAGCTGCCTCATCTTCTGTCCAGGACTGCTGTGTCCAGGCCATCCAGATGATCCAGGGTGTGCAAACCCTTGAACCACACCCAGGAACTGTCTGGGAGAGGGCTGCATGGCACTGGCCACAGGGATGGACATGGCAAACGAGTGCTCAGGGGCAGGGATGAGTTTGGCCGACCTGCTGAGTATATAGAGTAGCTTTGGACTTGGAACACTTTCAGCTCAAAAAGGCTGGCATATTAATCCCCTTAATCAGGTACCTTCATCAGTATTTAACCCATTTTACTGTGACTGCACAGTATATGATTTATCAGTGGTCAAGTAACCTTTCCACCACTACCTTGGAAGAAAGAGCAGGGTAGGAAAAACCTTTCCAACTATCCCAAATCTTACAATGCTGCTGGATCATTTTGATCTGAGAAACTCCATCCTGTCAGCCATCTGAGAGCATGGGGGCAATAACAAATGGATCATGAAGGGGTGTTTGACATAGCTGCTAAATATTATGAAACCTGTGGGGTCGCAGTTCACAGAGTGATGCATTAATGAAGGTCGGTTTTGATTATAGTACTCAAATATGGTGGTAATAGGCAACTGTATAAATCCGTGTTAGAGTTTTCATTATGGTTTTAATGAAATACTGATTAGCCTGTGCAAATGAAAACAATCTGGCAACTGTCTGCTACCATGCATTGGTTGTGTCCAAGCCCTTCCTCACTGCAGGATGAGGATGGGATGCCACGGATGGAGTGAGGTGGTGGCAGTGTTATAGGGTCTGTTCCATGGATTTTACTGTTTAAGGTGTCTGTTATCCTCTTTCTTCCTCTCTTCCTTTTCTGTTTCCAAAGTAATTAAGCTCATTTCTTATACCTGCTTCACTCATGTTTTTGTTTGCTGACTCCTCTCGGCAAGCAAATGGCTTTAGGCAGCCAAGTAAAATAGACTTGTCCTCAAGTCAACTGTTGGTGAATAGATTTTGTATGTGGCTTGGTGGGTTTTCATGAGAGCTTTTCAAGTTCAGTTCCTGTTTGCTCTCTGCTCACTTCCAGGAACAGGATTTTGTACAAGCTTAACATTTTTGTTTATAATCAGTATATTGTACTTATGGTACGTCTGTTGCTGAAATGTAAGTACTAGATGAAATATTTTTATCTGAGGGTAGGTGCCTGACACGTTTAGCAAGATTGACCTTTCAGCTGGACTTCTAGTCCCTAGGATTGCCTGGCAATTAAGTGGTTCCTTTGATTTTAAATGAAGATTTTCATCCTAGACACATAAGCCCAAGTTTCATCTTGAATCTTCTTAACCTAACTTTCAGAAAGTCAGGTTAAAAGCCCAGAGCTGGCTGAAAATTAAGCTACTTTAATTTATCTAAAGTTGGTTTTTGATGATTTGTTACCCTCTTTAAAATAGATAGGCCATTATCTCTTGCAGTGTAAACACTGTGGAAAATGTCACATTTAATAAAAACTATGACCACATTCTCAGCTTCCCTTTAAATGAATTTCATTATTTTACTCAATATATTATTTATTCATGTATTCAAATATATTTATTCAGTGAAGGCAGAGGTATTTTGATTAATTCAAAGACTAAATGCTCTGTACTTCTCATGCAAATTGGTGCAGAAAAAAAAACGAAAAAAAAAAGGTAAAACTCTGTACTCTGAGGGCTAAATGCATCATCAGAATGTAATGAATGCTGTTTGCGCAGTCAAGAGAGGAGTCATATTATCATGAATCTCTCTCCATGGTTTTTATTTTTTATAGCAAAAAATAAAATTCAGCGCATGGGTTATATATCTGTTCAATGCTTATTTACAGACTCCATTTAGACAGAGAGTAAATGGTCAGAGGAGCCTTGCTAGTTACTCAGGTATTGCGGGATAACTCCAATATTTCTTTGCTGTTATTTCTATAATTCTACCAACTTTGCCTTTCTCAATTGAAATATCATAATTAAGAAAAAGAAACAACCCAGCAAACTCTTGCAATGCAAGAGAAGTGAGATTTTCAAAAAGCACTCACCATTATTACAATTAATTCCCCACTGAAGTAGGGAGTTAATCTCATTGGCATGACTTTGGTGGGAGCAGAGCTCAGGCCAACATTCAGCACTATTAGCACACAGAGCAGTGATGTGTGATGAAGTTTGCACAGCTTGACAGTATGTCCAGGCTGTGGGAACTTCAGCAGGGAAAGCTCCTAAAGGGGCTTTCGACCCAGCCTGTTATTTTCAAAATCACTCATACAGTTTTCAAAGACTGAATTTTGCTTAGGAAAAAAGCCTGGTGAATTCTGTTACTTTTGGTTTTCATATGCATTTGGGGCAATATGTGTACATTTTAGAGCATAAATCCTGTGAGAGGCATCTGAGGGAGCTGGGTTTGTTTAGCCTGGAGAAAAGGAGGCACACAAGGAGCCTGCTTGTTCTCCTCAAGTACCAAACAGGAGGTTGTAGCCAGATGGGAGTCAGTCTCTTCTCCCAGTCACGGGACAAGAGGAAATGGCCTCAGGTTATGTCAGGTGAGTTTTAGATAGGATATTAGGAAAAATGTCTTTACTGAAAGGGTTGTCAAGCGTTAGAATAGGCTGCTTGGAAAAGTGGTGGAGCTGCCACCCCTAAAGGGGTTTAAAAGACGTGACCAACTGTGGGAATCAGGGACACTGGGAATATTTCTCTTCCTCTCCTGGGAGTTCCTGACCCCAAGGAAAACACTGTTTTTAACTTCTGTCCATGGAAGAAAGCTTCCAGAGCTTTGAGATAGGCTTGGTAGCAATCAGAGTGTGAATTAGATACTGTAGTTATTAGTTATCACTTGGTGAAAAATGTATATTTGGGTTTTATATTATATTGATGTAGGTGAGGATTCAAGATGGAGAATTCTGGGTGTTGCCTCAGTTTCCCTTCTTCTTCACTTCATGTTCTGCAGTGTTGGGAGTACAACCTTACAGGATAGAATTGGTCGCAGTGCAGGTGTTGCGTGAACAGACAAATAATTCGTTATTGGTAGTAGAGTGATAACAACAGACATTTAAAGTACTTGGTGTCAAGTAATTTGTTTTCTTATCTTGTATAAATTCAGACATTTTGAGCCTCTCAGCGCTCCTGCTAGGATGTTTTTCAAGAGTGCAGAGCCTGTGCCATCCTAGGCTCGAAACAGATTATAAGAGACAATGAACAACCTTTGAAGACCGAAAGCAAGGCCCCTCTGCTTCGTTTGTGGGTGCAACACAGTTTATCAGGGGCTGCTCAGCTCTTGCAACCCACAGGGTTGGGGGAAAACCCCCACAACCAACCTCAGCGTGCCCAGCTGGGTCTGGTGATGTCGATGATGATGAGGTAGCAACCATGAGCTCTTCTCCAGCTCATGCACAGTCAATCCAGGGTCAAGGCCTGGATGCCTAGGGGTCAGGAAACTTTATTTTGCATTATCCAGATCCTGCTGTTTCCCCTGTCTATTCTGTGTTTCTCAACAGGAAGGGAAATGCTAGTGTCACATTGCGGAGTAATTTTGTTACATGATTCCCCATCTGGTGGGCCTGACAAACAAACACACACATCATGTCCGAGAGGTGAACATGGAATAGGTCCATATGGCCTGCTGTAATGCAGGTTACTGTTCACAGAATCACAGAATGGTTTGGGTTGGAAGAGACCTTGCAGATCACCTAGTTCCACCCTTTTGCCATGGGCAGGGAAACCTTTCACTGATTGCTCAATGTCATACCCAACTTGGGCTTGAACACAGGGCGTCATCCTGTCTCTGGTACAAGTCCCAGTTGCGCTCTTGGCTGCCTGCCTGGCTGGAAAAGGGTCCAAGGTAGTGGAAACCCAGTGCCCCTTTGCTGTGCAGTGACTGAGAGTAGCGTGGGCCAGACATTTTCCGGAGCACCATCCAGAACACAGCCTTTCCAACTGCAGGGTGAGGATTTCGCTCTGAGGTATCTGTACCCATCTTTCTCTCTCATGTTTCTTCAGTCCCCAAGAGGGAATTTCACTGACATTACCTGATCCTCTGTGTGTTATGGATCTGAAGGCAGAAATTTTGTACTCAGATTGCCAGAATCTGTGCATATAAAAAAATGTCAGCCTGCTGCAGCCCTGTACAAATCACTATTAGAAACAGGAAGATGTTTATTCTGGTTCTTCATAGATTAGCTTGTAAGCCCCTGTCTGGGCGTTCCCACATCCTTGCATGCACCCCAGACAATATTCTATCTTGTAGCCATTGTGTACAATATGGAAATTGATGTGATTGTGTAATACAGAAATTTCCAGTGGGGGCACCTCTTCCTCTTACCCATTATTACGTCTCCGCAGCCACTTACAGACACGCTGCAGTTCATCTGAACCATGAAGCCTAAAGCAGCTAATCTTTTTGATGAAAATTAGAACATTGAAATAAGATCATTACTCTTTCACTTACGGTATCTGTATTGCTCTATTGCATTAACAGTATTATGGATTACTAGTTTTAAACATATGAAGCACAACAAGGCAGTAGCTGTTTGTGCATCTAATAATAGTTATGCTATATCAATAAGGATATCCATCTGTGTGCAGAAGCATGCCCTTCACATGGGATTTGCCCAAAATAAGAACCTGCTGTTCCAAAAATCTGGTTACAGAAATTGGAATGTTACTCAGAGCATGAAATAACTGCCTTGGCATGAACCTCCCATTGACTCCTGGTGTCTGCAGAGGCAGAAAAAAGTGACCTGCCATTGGAAAAATGTCTTCGAGTCAGAACTTACCAACCCTCGATGTCTCTATTATGTTCTTCAAAGCGAGAGATCTTAAAACAAATACCAGCACCGGAGAAGGCACCTGCAGAGGACTGTCAGTGTGTTAATCTAGACATCAGATTCTTCTCCTCTGTTTGCAGTTCTCAGTCACATCACTGTGTAAACTTTCACAATTGGACTCATGCTTAGGATATAAAAATACTTTCTTTTGCTTTTTGGGTTTTTTTTTCCAATTCCTTCTGTGTGAAAACTTGGCTGAAACTTAATAATAAAACCCATGGGAAGCTGTCCTCATAATATAAATCTCCCTCATGTCAGTGGGTCATGTGTTGAGCCCTCAGCAGGGAGCATTGCATCCTGCAAGAATCTCATAACTTTCTCAGGTAGATATTTTCATAACTACTGGACAGTTTCCATCATTTTAGACTGATGAAAAAGAGCAGCCCTGTAGAGACATAGGTTCCCTGGAAACACTTGTAGATTTTTTGTTTTGTGGGAGTTTTTTTTGCAAAAAATATTTGTGCATTCCCTCATTATGCAAAGTGGTGCTTTCCTCTGAAACTGCTGTTGATGCTCCTACCGTAAGGTGTTTGAAAGAAAACCTCTTACACTTGGCTTTGTAATGACAAGAACATTTCCATAAAGAGGCAAAGCATGTTAATGTTATTTCTAATGTCTATATTCCCACTGCTTCTCATCTTTGCCTTTTACTTTGCATCTGCTTTGTTTCTCCATTATTTTTACTGTTTATTGGAACAACACTTATTGATCTCAGCTAGCAATCAGCCCTTCATGGTTCTGGACATTGCACAAACACAGTGGGCGAAATTCTGAATTCCTTGAAGTCACTGACAAGCTTGACATTAATTTTCATCTGGCATATGATCCAAGCCCCAGTCTTCTTGCAGTGAAATGTGATGGTAAAATGTGTGCTATGCTTAATTCCTGCCTTGTCAAAGGCACATTTTTCATTGAGCACTGAGCTCAGTAAGAAAATTGAGAAGTGTCATGCAGAAAGGGAAATGTTAGACAGGAAACTGGGAAAGCTTTACTTTGATTGTCTTGTTATTTTTGGTATATTTACTGCTTGCAGAAGCTGACATTGATGACAGGAGACCAGGACACTCTTGAGTGTCAGACTTGGCTCTGCCACTCAGACCCACAGTTTCAAAATGACCAAGTTTCAAAATGACATTTATTGGGCAGTGATAATGTTTACATGCTTCACAGTGGGCCTGCGAGTTTGCAATTCTGGGGACCGCCCACGCTCCTACAGAGACATAAGCTGTCTGGTTGTTCACAAGTGTCCCTAGTGAAAGGCTGCTGCATTATGGCTGTGTGACGGATGTGCTTGGGCTAATCATGTTTTTATTGGTGGTCACCGATCCAGTGTGCAGTAGTGAGAACACTGCTGAGTGCTCTTCCTTAATCTCTAAGTAAAGCACGTGTTTTCTTTATCTACAGGTCTTGCTAAGTTAAATATAAAAGATTGGTTGTTGTGAGTAATTGTACATTGTCTTGACTCAGATTTACAGCAGCTGAGCCTGGAAATAATCAATGTTTTCTCTGCTTGGTTGAGCTGCAGAGGGAGCAATACCTGATGATCACAACTAGAACTAGTTGAGTAGTTTTTTGTTGTTGTTTAATCACTTGCCATTTAAATGTCCAGAAGAGGCACTAACTTACAAGTACTTTCAAACTTCACACAAGGTTCAGGAAGGTCATGAGTGCACAGAAGGCATGGCCACTAGAAAAAGTAAAATCAGGGTGTCAGTGTGTACATTTTAAAAATACGTCTCTAATTTTGTCATCCAAAATTGTATTTGTTATTCTTCACAGTAGCTGTATAGCTGTGAGCTGCCTATCAAGTGACTCAGGCATCCTTGAGCATAAAATTTTGTTGTGTAAGTAACATCCAAAAATGTTTTCTTGTAGTGCTAGAGAACCTTTTTAGTCATCCCACCTCTGCCCAACCTGTCTGATTCCAGATGCAGAGCTTTTTACATCTCCATGAAGTGATGTGTTACATCCCTAGCCACATCTTCACAATTTCACATATCCACACATTCTGTTAACTGTGTTAATTTTGCAGCAAACCTGTCAGATTGGCCAGTTTTGGGAAACCAGATGGTTAGAAATGCTCAGGGGCCCATGAGTCCCCAAACACCAGGTTTTCCACACACACATCCACGAGTTTGGCTCTTCCACTGTGGCTGAGCTCAGTGGATGGGTCACTGCCACTGCCTCTTCCTGCTCTGTCCCTGCTTTCCAGGTAGTTGGATTACTTTGGGAAGGTGATGAGACCCATCACTACTCCTTTCCAGTGGCATGACAGCGAGAGTTGGACTCCTCTGTGAGTTTTTTGCCTGCACTGGCTCCTGGTAAGGAATAGCTCAGAACCCTTCTGCATGTCTTGTTCCCACTGATGGTGGCACTGGACAAGAGCATTCATGAGTCAACACCATAAAAATTTCCAGGAGTTGGACACAGTCTGTGGATTTTCTATAAAAAAGTAATTATAGACTTTATTGCTGAGTGTCAAATCCATTTTTTCCTCTTCTGGGAGCCATTCAATAAACTTTATGTTCTGAGGTAGAGCAAAACTGTTGTAGTTTAATGCAGTGTTTTATGTGTCTTCGCTGAACTCTAACATCTGATTGTTGCTAACAGCCCAGTGTGGATTTTCTTTTTCTTTCTAAATTATATTAATAGGTCTGAAATGCCCTATGACTTGGCATTTCCTTCTGGACATTCACCCTTTCTTGCCCAGGAAGAAGCCAGTACTTCTAGGAGCAGTTTCCTGTACAGATTTGCCTTTTCAGATGATTAGCATTTATGTTTATACTCCTTTCCCAGAACCATCAGGCTTTGTTTGTGCAAGTTCTTGGGCATAAACCAGAACAAACCATGCCTGGAAATGAAAAACAACCCTACCAAAAATGAAAATCCCATCCAAGAAACGCACATACAGAGCAACAAACTCAGAGCTGATGTTGTCACAGTGGTTTTCATTCAGTCTTTTTTAACTGACACATTTTCACATTCATGATCTTCTGGCCAAGGGTATATTTAATTTGAGTGGGAGGTTGTGGAGGGAGAAACAAACTTTAGCAGAGTATCAAAAGAAATGCTTCTCAACAGAGAGGTGCATCAGGATTATAGAATACTTTCCTCCCCTAAAGCAAATGTCCTTCAAAAACAAGACTAGGTGATGCATTAAATATGGCACACTATGATACTCCACAGCAGGAAGCCAAAATATCTTTTCTAGCTCACAGCTCTGATGGGGGAACATTTTCAAAGGCTTTAAGAAGCCACTGGTGCAGTAACTCTCATAGGCAGTTTCAAAAATAATCATCTCCATAACACTGCAGGTAACACTCCCTAACACTCCACACTAGGATTTGGGATGAGCCGTCGTTCCCTACTGAGCAGAGATGCTGGGCGACTTCTGGCAGTAACCCTTCTGTCCTATAGAATCTTTGTGCAACATGGTGTAAGCTATGGAATTTCTTTTGGAGGTGATAGTGTTGGTATATGTCTCTTAAAATCATCAGAAATTCCCAAGGAGTCAAATTTTCAAAATTTTTATTAACTTCAGTAGCTTTTCAGCCAGGCCTATATATGGGGGTTTTTGTTTTGACATTGCCTAAGACAGGGGGAATTGGCTTTTTGATAGTTCACACCAGACTGCAGGCTCTGCATCTGCGTTTTTTTTTTTATTCAGAACAACTCTGCTTTTATTAGACTTGTGTTATCTCTTATTTTACTATAATCTATTTTGCATTTCATAAATTTTAATTCCTCAGCCAGTGTCTTTTGTTTAGGAGTTTTAATCTATCACAAACTTTTCTGTTTTCCTTTCCTCTTTCATCCCAGGGAGATACTATCCTCTGCCATCAAAAACAAGAGTTTTTTCCAAGGAAGTTCTTCAGCCCAGAGATGTAGGAGCAGTATTTTTGCTAGGTATCATTTTTGTTCCCTTCTTTGTGTTCCTTCCCCTTCACTGTCTAATATCAGTGCCAGGCCCTGATTTCACTTGCTTCCTTGGAGGGGACAACTTTACCAATGTTTCGTTATCTGTTGTCATCCATGGACAGACATTATAGACCATTCATTCATCTTTGCACTCATGTGGAGATACCAGGGTGCTTTAGCAGGTGCCATTCAAACCCAGAGGGCTGTTCCCAGGCAGGCTATGGTTTTGTTACTATTTCTAGGGGTTTTTTAATGGAATTGTTCAGACTGCTTGTTTTCCCTCACATTTTCCTTCACCTGATTTGCTGTGTTTCTAGTTAGTTTTAGTGCCAATGAGTAAGTTGTGGTAGGCTGAAACAGGTAGGCAGAATTGTAGTACTTCATTTAAGCTGTACCCACTACCCAGCTTCTTCATGCTACTTCTCCAAATTGATCTGATTTGGCTTAATATAGTCCACCTATTCTAGATAAAATATTTGCTTCTCACCCTTCTCTTGTCTGCACTGAACCAGTATTTAAAAAAAAATCTAACTTTTCTTTTTTGCTATGAGCTTTATAGATCAGTGAACTTTATGGTTTGGTTTTCCTTTTCAGCAAGGTTGATTCTCAGGGCTGTGACAAACTCATTGTTAAATCAAAAAACAGATCAACACATGCAACCTTTCTATTTTGTACCTCAAGTGATTTTTTTTCATCCTGGCACATCTTGGACTGCTCTGTCTGTACTTAACTCTGATGACTTTCTGTGAGAGCTAAGTGGCATTTGAGATAAAACAGAAAGCTATATGTGTTACTGCAGAACATGCTAAATATTTTGCAATGGGCAGTGCCAAATGTCTGTTGCTGATTTCTCACAGATACCAGACTGCAATGGAAGTTACACCCAAAGGTGAATCTCCCCAGTGTTGTTCAGAGAAGAAATGACAAGGAGGGAAAGGTGTAAGCCTAAATTGAATGCTTTGAATTTCTGTAGTCTGCTGATTCCAGCATTCCTTACTGCCACAGTTTCTCAGTCTGAATCTTGAGTCTTCGCTTTAATCCATTTAGTTAACCTGTCTATAACAGAAAGGACTAGAAACCTCAGGGAGGACAAATATTTAGTGATATATCTTGTTCTGAGATTCTCCCAAAGCAGTATCAGAAAACAGGTCTGAAAAGTAAACCCCATTTCCCCTCTTAAGAAAAAGACAAGATGACAGAAAATTGAAAGTACTGAGAGCATTAGGTTGCCATGACTTGAACCAGTCAGTTGCACTTGGACAGAGAAGAGGTGTTGGAAGAGGACAAGGCTCAGCTTGTAAAGACAGTAGAAGAATGCAGCAACACTGAAGTGGTTCTTTGTGGCTGGCTTCTCATATCTGGAAAGCAGGGATGATGCTTTAAAGTTCACAGATTGAAAAAATACCAGGTAGGTATTGAGTATTATTTTTATTTCAGACCTTGATCTGCAGCAGTGGCTCCAGATGCAGCTTCAGGAGAAGTTATCCATCTTGCCAACACCTGAAGATCCCTCTGCAGTTTATCTGAGTTTAATTTTGGAATGAGCGTTTATTCCCTCTGAATATACATCTGTTGCCTTCAGTCCCTAAAGAGGCTGGTCATAGCTAAAACATGCCCATGTTTTAGTACACTCAGGTCTGCTCCACTACCTCACTACAGGGAGCTGAGAGATCACATAGGACTTTTAACAAGCTGGAATTTGAGGCTGCAGGATCAACTGATCTCAGTTGATCCACAAAACCTAAGTGGGGACCAAAAGATAGGACGTATGCAGTCCTGTCTGCAATGGGTGAAGATGGAACAAAAAATTGTTAGACTGATGTGCAGACTCTTTGTGGTTTAGCTGGCTGTTGAGCAGTTGAGCAGTTAATCTGGCAAGTGTTTTCTTCTCCTAGAAATAGTCTGAATGAACCAGCAGTTTGTCTCTGCTCAGGTGGTCCTACTCTCTCCAGAGCTGCAGAGGACATGAATTGTGAAAAGCAAAACAGGAGCAGATGTTCTGCTCCTGCAGTAGCAGTAGTGGTGTATGGTAGCTGCTTTATCTCAGCCTCCTAAGAATATGTGTGTTTTGGAGCAGCCTTCTACTCATCCTGTTTAACATCTGTGTATTCCTTTGAAAATGTTTGCATCTCCCCCTCTCTTCTCTCAGCCCTCCAATGTGTCTGAAAGTTTAACTTGAGCTCCAGTGGTGTTTAGGGCAGCTTGCAGAAGGAGTTGTCAAATGAAGAGCAGTCAAGGAGAGAGAGGGAAGAGCAGTGAGAGGCACAAGTGGAAAAGAAGCTCAGGTGGAAAGAAGAGTTAAGGCTAACCTTAAAATAAGTGGGATTACCTTAGGCCCTCTGTCACACTAACCAGGGGCTGAGTGAATGCAGGGGTGTTAATAAGGTGAGTTAAGGGGCCATAACCACTTCTGAAAGGCACTGGGAAGAGGGACTGAAGTTTTGGTGTTGGTCTTGTGCATAAAGAGAGGTGATGGAGATCTGGAGTAACAGAGTGCCTGGGAAAGCAGAATTAATTGAATGAAATTACAGTTTGTTCCTGGAAGCAGTGAATCCCGTTTACTGCTTTCCCATGTGAACAAGGTTTATTTTTAAACAAACAAAGCCAGAGATAAAGCTAGGTCATGAAGTAGGAAATTAATATCTCTAAAAACAGTAGGAGAAGTTGGGAAGAGGCTTTGTCGGACTTCCCTCCTCGTGTTAGCTGGGGTACAAATCAGTGGAAGATACCCATGGGATGGATTGCAGGAATGGACAAATGGGCCTTTGTGCAGTGACCTATTCCAATCAGGATCAACCATCAGAAGGGATTTAGAAACAACAGGATAAGCAGACTTTCATGCAATCAGTTTTATATTCAAAATGCAAAACTAAGACAGTCAAAAGCAGTTTGGATGTCATTGTTAATCTCTGGGTCAGCTGTGCTGATGCATCTCATAAAAGACAGGATACGTTCAAAGAGCAAAATCCATTGTTAATTATCAGCTTGTTTGTGGAGGCACTTGTGCTATGGAAGCACCCCCATGAGCAGAAGAGCACAGAGCACTTGGCAGCTCTCCCTGCCTTGAAAAGAAAGGTCCTGCAGCAGGCAACACTGCAGGTTGGAGGAGAAACCTTGAGCTCTTCATTCATGGATGCAGTGGGTGGAAGTTCCTGCAGAGTCTAAAATGATGGCTCTCTTAGCAAAAAACTGTAATTTAGGTGTACTACTTCTGTCAGGAATATCAGCTCTTCCTACATTATATTAACTTGTCACTTTTCCCTGCTCCTAAGTCTGTGTCACCTGGCAGCTCTGGAGAAGGACAGCCTCTATTCAATAAGCCAGAGCAGCTTCTACTGCCAGTGTTTTTCTCAGGAGCTATCAGACATCTCTGCTGTCTTGACTGAAATCCTCAGGGAGGTGGCAGCATTTCCAGGTACTGTGTGAGCAGCATGGATGCTTCTCACACCACCCTACTAAGAAAAGTCAGCAACAAGTGTATTTTTTCCCTCCACTTTGCCACTGAATTTTTTCAATCCTACCTACTTACAAATCAGAATATGTTTCAGTGCTTCAGTACAACCTAGGAGCACCCATTAGCCCTTGTCTGTGACCCGCATAAATGCTGGTGCCATCTGGGTGCTTACTGCTTGGGTGTGGGTAGGGATACATATACTCGTATCCATAGGTATGGATGGAGGGAGATGTATGCATTCCTGCCAGCGTCTTGGCATTATTTGTTCATCAAAGGGAAAATAAGCAGCTTATGAAAGCAAATGTCCTGAGAGCCGTAACAAACTGGTAAGGGTGGGCAAGCAGAAGCAGAAGCTTGGCTATTGCTGGCCAAGCGATCAGTTCCCCCATAAGCACATTCCCAAGGCTACAATAACAACAAGCAGCACAGTGTGAGCTGCCAGGCTCGGCATCCTGAGCCGAGGAGAAGCTGCCCTGCTGTGAGCAGCTTCAGGCCAAGTGCAGCCGCATGACGGAATAGGCAGAACAGGGGCCCTGTGTGCGGGACAGAGCTGCCCTGTTCCCCACGGCTGCAGCAGGCACGATTCCATGGAGCACACGCTCTTGGCTCCCCTCACCCTGCAGCTGAATGCCTTGACTCACTCCTGTCTGGCAGACCATGTCCCTTTGGGCTGTGGGTTGGCACCTCTCAGCCTTACCTCGCTGCTCAGGGAGATCTTCCTGATCTTTCCGTGCCCTCCACACTCGCCAAGGCCGCTGCCCAGTGCTGCGGGCACGTGAGCTCAGGGACAGCAGGGACCTGCTCCAGGGTGTTGCTAGTAGACACGAAATAGAGGGTGGATTCAAATCGCCACTGTGAGGTTTTGATCTTAGATGGGGTAGGAAGCCTTTATTTCGGGGTTTTGCAATCCTTTTGATAAGGTGTTCCCATACAGGTTAACATGACTAGCCAAGGGAAACACCTCTCTGGTCCCACTGCTGGAACAGAGAAAAACACATTCAGAATACCTGTGTGACATTGTTTTGAGAACCAAAACCTACTTACATAAAATAGTCCTTGAATGAGAAGTTTCCCAAAAGATTTTCCCTTGGACAGGCTGAAAAACTCTCTCAGGCTCAGAAAATCATGTCCACACCAGGGGGCTCTGCATGCAGAGTGAGAGCTGCCTGAAAACTTGGTCCCGGAGCTCTGTTTTCTTCCAATCTTTGCTGGCATGCTCTAGCTGCAGGTGGGATAAGGCAGATAACTAGGGTATCAGAGCAAGGAAGAGGGAGCCAGCCCTTTCAGCAGATAGAGAGGCTGGCATGCCTTCAGGATCTTTGAAAGGAGCAGAGAGCAAGGAGACAGCGCTTGGCTGCAGCTAGAGAAGGATCCCAGAAGCCTGAGCTCAGAGGGGCCTTTTCTGCTCACTTTCTTTGGGAAGTTTAAAATAGAATGAGCATTAGATAAAAGGAAAAAGAAGATGATGTGCAATTTCTTTCAGGCTGTAGTTGAAGTAACAGTTTGAAAAAAATAGCTGCCATTTGAAGAAATACTAAGCATTTGTTCTTCTATTGTAAAGCAACATTTAGTATGCAGTCCCTAAATAGATCTGTTATTAGATGAAACAGACAACTCTTAGAAATCATAGTAAACACAGCTGTAGAGGTGAAGAAAATGAATAAAGCATCATGCTAATATTTGTACCTTCCAGTTTTCTGAAAAATGGCTGACGAAAGGGACTTTTAACGTTGTCCTCATGCTCTGACATAAGAACAATTAATGTAGCAAGTCAGGTGCTTTAAAATGCAACCAAGTCACCCTAGGCTTGTCTGGATTTAAAGAAGATTACCTAGGTGTATTTTCTGTTATTTCTGTGCTGAACGTGTAGGGGAACCCAGGAGGACCAGGAATTTCCAGCAAGGGCCTGGTGGTCGGATCCAGAGAATTTTGGATTTTGTCTATGTGGAGCTGGTACAGTGGGTGGAGCATGTTGGCATTTGGGAAGAGGTGTCAGTGGCCAACTGGGAAAGCAGACTTAGGCATGTGCTCTTTGCTTCTCAGAGAAGCCTGTGGTAGAATCACTTGTGGTTGGCTATGGCAATGGGTTTGTTTTGATGCACAAAGACTGAAACAGCTGGAGGTTTTAACAAAAACAGAAAATACTGAAAACCCAAATTATTTCCTCTCCTGTGTCATGGTTAATCTTCTGATTTTTGTCTTGATCCCTCTTTGAGCCCAATCCTGACAGAATTATAGTTGGGCTAAAGGACTGCTGCTGGCTTGTTTGGGACTGAGCATCTCTTGGTACTGGAGTCACTGGTGTTTATCTCAGTAAAGAGCAAATCAGACTAGGAAGCTATTGATGAAACAGGCTTTTTGTGTTAACCCAGAATCTTATTTCTGTGCTACATTCTATAGGAGGAAAGTTTCCTGGGAAGCCTGTTGTAATTAAGATTATAAATGAATGATAGCATTTTAGTATAAGAGGCCTTTTCTCTTTTCAAGCAGGAAGTTGTCTAATTCTTTTTGTACAGCAGCAGAAAGGTGAAAAGTTTCCAGTTAACTGTAGTTAAGGCCATGGAGAATGAGCAACCCTGGTTAGTCACCTACTATGAGCTTTAGTGAGCAGCACAGTCACACATGCCAGAAAAAGTTTCCTTAGAACAGCAAGGTTTAGTCTGAGGACAATATAATCTTACCAAGGGGAAGTTAAATAAATTTAATGTTAATTTGTGATAGTTTTGTCAAGAAGAAAATCATTATCCAAAGGGTTTAGGCCAGTCTGTGCCAAGATAAATTCATCCAAATCATTACAAGAAAAGAGAGCCATATTGAGATAAGAGATGAAATCTGTTCTTGTTTCTGACACTGACCTGCTGGGAGGGCAAGATTAACTCTCTCTTCCCTGTCCTCTCTGGACCTTGGCACCATCTAGTTAGACAGAAGCAAGGCTCATACAGCAGGGTTATACATGACAGGCATCAGCACTCCTACTTCCAGCCTCTTACCTTAAAAATAACAACACAGCATTTCTTGGTGGGGGCCTGAACCTGGATCCCTGACCCACAGGAGCAGCGTTCACCTGACCTGCTCAGAGATACTGGAAGGGACATCCCACAGTGACCCAGCAGATTCCAACCAAATGCCTGTTTTGGTTGGGGAACAACTAAACAACATGCTAAAAAGTAATTTTAGGGCTCCCCTCCCCCTGAGTGGGTTGCTAAAGCCCATGAATTATATGTAAGGAAGCCAGCTATGCAACAGCTCTCTCCTGTTTCTCCTATTTGGGTTTCAAAAGCTCTGGAGCAATACTGGTGTGCTGCACACTGAGTTAAAAATTGGAAACGTATTACCCTGATTTAGCATGGGACCAAGTAAATTGTATTCACTTAAAATAGCAGATATCCTGCTGAGAAAAAAAATAAGTATTTCTACTCAACTGTGTGACACCTAAGCTGCAACCCGGAGGTACAGGAGGAGGATTTGTGTTACTGAGAAATCCATAAATGTTGGCTGCTGGGTCAGAGCTGCTGGGGGGAACAGGGCACATGTGTGCCAAGCAACTCCAGGCATTCAGACCTCCTGCATCTCCTTCCCACATCCTGTGCAGGGTTTCACACAGTTTCTGTCTGAGCTCCTGTCTGGTCTCTGCCTACCCTGGAGTTGGGTGGCATTGCCTTTTCCTCAGGGAGGTTTCATTCACAGCACTGACTAGCCCCTGCCTGTATGGCTCTGCAGTGTTTGCTGAAAGCTTTGTTCCTCGAGTCTGTGGAATATTGAAGTTTATGGCAGTGAGCTTATCTTACAGAAGCCACCATCCCACATTTGCAAAACTTGAAGGACCTGCAAGACAGCACCTGCCTGTGTGTGGTGGGATAATTTGAGTCCCTCTCCCTTCTTGGGCAGATGGATGCTCCCAATGCTGGACATCCCTCATTCTGTTTCAGCACACACATATATTACCTTTCTGTTGGGATTTATCCTGCATCTAAGTCTCAGTTGTTTAGCCCTGTTACTACTTGTCCTAACCAGAGTGAGTCCAAATTATTCTTTTCCTCCACGTGGAATTTCTTACGTATTTTTGTATTTACGTATCTACTCTATCCTGTTTCCCCACTCCACCCAGTTTATCTCACCCCTGCAAACACAACTCCTTGCAACAGAGTAACAAATGTCAGTTTTTCCATTGTCTCCTAGATGCCAGCTATGTTAAAATGTTGTTTCTTATTCAGTTTTTTAAGGGCTACTCCCAACTCCACCCTGGCTGACTCCAGCCCAGTGCTTCTCTTGATGCATCATTTGCTGATGTCCATGGCATGCCATTTCCTAACCAATTCTCAAGCCTTTCCTTGAAAATCTTATCTACAACTCCCACAGTAAAGATGTAAGAGCAGAGTGCAGCAGCTACAGGTAACTTGGTTGGCTTCAAGCTTCCCAACCTATGTGTTTGTCCCTCAGTTTGAGTTGTCCCAGTTAATGTTTCATCTATGCCCTGACTGTAACCTGGCAGTTGTGAGATCAACAGTGGAAGCCTCTTTGACCCTGTCTGCAGTCCCTGGAGACTTGGAGATAGTTCTGCAAGCCTGGCCCTTTCCCATGCTCCTGTGGGCAACAGCAGTGTATCCTTGGGAAACGAAGGTTAGAAAGACAGTGATTGTGTCCCTCTGTGTTACAGGTTCCTCACACAAGTCTGGAGAGCACGAGCTCAGCCCCAGCCATCCATGTCCATCCATGTGTGTGTGTGTATGTTGGAGGGGGAAGGACAGAGAGTTTTCATTTTAAAAATAAACTCACGCGATAGCCAGACCTTTCAGCTTTTTCATGCAAACAGTGATTTATTGCTGCACTTAAAGAATGAGCCAGGAGCAAAGAGATTCATCACACGCTGTCCTTCCGTGCCATGGTGGCAGCAAGTGGCTGTGGTGGCGGTGCAGCACCACAGAGCCTCTGCCATGGGAAGGCAGCACAGCTCCATCACCCTCACCCCACCATGGCTGCTGAGGTCACAGCCTGGGGTTTAATCTGTTCCTTCTTGTTGTGAGAGGGGAAAAAAAGAAAAGATTCCCCTTCTCCCCCTTCTTTTCTTTGGCTGCTGGAAAGAGTGTGAAGTGATCTTTGTTCACGCAACACGAAGCTCCAAACTCATCTTCTGTAAATTAAATCCCAATAAACCCAGCAGGATCAAGATTGCTTGCATTAAGTGCTCCCAGCTCAAGACTTCTCCAGCCCTCCTTGAAGATTTCTTACCTCTTGCTTGTATGGCACTTAAACTCAGTCACTTCAGTTTTGTAATATTTCCCCAGAGCTTCAGAACAGCAACATGCATAGCAGCACAGCCTTCACCCTGGATATGGCCAGGCCATAGGTCTTTCTGCCTGATCTTCTGGGGGACTTCCAACTTTTCCCTCTCCTCGTTCATAGGAGATGCTTTACAAGATGTGTACATTTATCTTATTAGCCCCAAACCCTATGTATGGTATGAGTCCTGATGCCAAATAGTTCCTAGTAGGGAGAATGGGAATGGACAGGCTTCCCAAGATGTTTGGGATTATACAGGAGAAGGTGGCTTTGGAAGGGATCTGGCTCTTTTCTTCCTGTATCCACATCTTGTTGTGTGACAGAGTTTTAGCCTGATTTTAAAAGCTGGTTTTCATATACAGCTGTGCCATTTGGTGTTAGTCTATGATTTTTCAAGATTTTGCATCATTAAACCTCTCTGTGGTACTTTACTTCCTCTCCAAGATGAAAAGGCCAATACTTAATGACCTTGTTGTGAACTTTTCCCAGGAAAGTATCAGCATCTGTGGCCACCAGGTTTTGACTGGTTCAGTGTGGTTTTTTTTCTAGTACCCAAGAAGTACTTGTTTGGTACCTGGACAAAGAAGACTGAATGCCAACATTGATGTGGGTTTGGGGTTTAATCAAATCATTGTAGTCCCCACAATAATTCTGAGTTATCTCTGCCTCCTCTGCTGTACCTTTCTCTGAGTGCACACAGATAAACGCAGACAAAGTTGGAGATGTGCATAGGAAGAAGGGAGGGAATGTATGAAGCAATCCAGGATTTTTGGCAATACAGCGTTAGCAGCTACTGTGTATGAATGTTTTACTTTCAAGAGCTTAGATCCTTCTTTTCATAGCCCTGGTGCATTCTCTGCAATGGGAACTGAAAACTGTGTGGTTATCTTGGTTTGCAATACAAAGTACTGAAAAAAAAGGCATATTCAGCCTAGTTTTCTCCGTAGGGCAGTAGGTTGAATGCATGAAATGAAGAAAATAAGACAGCTCTGTAATATTTCAAGAGTTTCCTTCAGAGGATATAATTTGCTTCTAAAATGTTCTCACTTGGTAAAAATGCTCCTAAGTTATTAGTTTCATCTTCTATTATCCAGCCACTCTGTAGAAACATTTTCATAGCAAATTCATATTCCAGGTTGTCTGTCTACAAGTTTTCAGGGAATATGTTAAGCATTTCCATCTCCAGGACACACAATGTACTTTCTCTGAATGAATATTATTTTTTGGTGTGTTCATCGTTTGCATGCTCAAAGGTTTTGAAAAAGTTACGTCAAAAATAATAGGCTATGAAATGTGAAGTCAAAGTATGAAAAGTTGCAAAGCAATTGCTTTTAAAAAAAAAGTTGAAGTTCAGGTCAGTTTAATAAAATCCCTTTATCAAAGATGCAATTGTTCTTTTAGATACAGTGTTTTGATTTACACAGCTACAATTGTCTGACTGTAATCTATAGAAATCTGCACAGAAATCTGCAATTATTGTGGAGATTTGAGAAATTCTTGGACTGTCAAGTAGGAAAAATTTCTGATTCCCAATTATTGTCTAATGCTGAACATTTTTAATACAATCTAGAACTTGGTGTATAGCACATATATACAGTAAGTAGGGTAGTTACAGATGCAAATTGTAAAAGCCAAGTCTTAAAATAGTCTAAACCATGTTTGCAACTTCAAGGCTCTCCATGAAGGTTGCAAGAATCTTATTCACACCTTTCATGTGAAAACAAGATTGGAAACATGCTTGCATGTAATCTTGTGCTCAAAAATCCCCCACACTTTTAGCATCTGGGAAAGCAAAAGTAATACTGAAAAACATTTTGTGTATTGAATAACAAACACCTCCTAGAACTCAGATGGTATAATTGATGGGCTGGGGAAGCAGATCTGAAATAACTGAGATTTCAGATAACTGTCTCCCTTCCTGTCACACAACCAGGACCATTAGTGCCACCTATAGTTTGTCTGACAGTTCTCACTTCAAGACCTTTCTTTCTGTGGATTCTAAGGCTGCTACACACACCCCTTCTGAACAAATACTATTAAGGAAAATAGGGAAGATTTAGTGGAGAGGAGCTCTGGTTTTAACAGTGTTGGATAAACCCAGCTGGGTGTCAGCTGTTTTTTAATTGATGGACCATAGATGAGGGGAGCTTTGCAGCAACTTGCACTGTTCTAGCCTAGGACACAAACTAAATCTCTGAACTGAGTAACTGAAGGATTAAAGGCAGATGCAAGGTCTTCATTAAGGCAAAATTGAAGAGAAAAAACAATTTGGCAAGGAATGGGCCTGCAAATGGCATTCACAGTATTTATTCTCTTTATTCCATGCTAAACTAATTTGGGTAAATTTGCCCTTCAGTCTGCCATGATCATATAGTCATGCTAGCAGTCCCAGCATGTGCTGGTTGTGAGCCTGGTTACAGTAATACAGAACTAGTTGCAGGTAATGCAATAGAAATAAACAAAACCCTGCCTGGTAAATGTGGAGGGTACTACTAATTTTTATGGTGAAACAGAATTTAATTAATGGGCTTTTTGAGTGACACTTCTGTATTTCCATCCTTCTATTAAAAACCAGCTTCCAGTGCAGGTACCTGTTAATTGAATTAATCTCTGTATCTAGTTTTCACTACACTACTATATTCAGAATAAAAAAAAATTCCCTGTGTGTGAATCTGTACTTGCTGCTTGGCAGACAAGCTTGGAAAGGTCTTCAAAGATTACTTTATCCTGCTGTGCCTAAGTAACCAGAAGGAAATACCTCCCATCTCATTACTCTGGTTTACTTTGAATAACCTTTGCCTGTAATGAGTTGATGACTGCCAGTTGGTCAGCGTATGCATTTATGGTCAGTATATTCTGCACAAAAAGCCCTCCTGCCCACCCCTGCAAACACACACCCCACCTTCCACTGAACAGAAGACATCCACATGAGCAGAGTGTGCTGGACTTTCCTCCCTTTTTGTTACTTTGGGACTGATGGAGATGAGAAGTTTCTAGGATCAGTGTCCCCAGACTACTTTTTTCTTTTTCTTCTTTTAATGCCACTGAGCTCAGAAGTCTCCTGCTGCTCATGTTGCTTTACTGTTCAACTTGGTTGCAGCATCAGAAAAGGAAGGAAAGCTTTGACGTGCCCTTCTTCACTGTCTCCCTTTACTACTTCTGCAGGAAAACAAAAACATTAAGTGCATCTCTGGTGTCAGTCCTTGCAGGAAAAACCAGCGGATTTTATCAGATATCTTCCCAAAACCTTTAATGCCCTGATGAAGTCCAAGTTGAACTGTCAGAGGACACACCCGAGCACTGACTCTATCACTATCCCCACACTGCTCTGAGTGTAATCTGCACACAGGCTTAGAAGTGTCCTCTCCCAAAGTGGATTTTGGTCATTACTTATTGTGGTTACTAGAACTGAGGGGTCAGCAAGCCCTGCTGGCTCTGGTAATGAGCACAGGCATAGCCATCAGTGTCCGGGCAGCAGCTGCACACTCATGACTCTGCTGTAGCTGCATCTGTTACAGCTTGGAAGGAAGATGGTCCATGACCCTAATTTTTCGTCTTGTCCTTCACCATCCATGGGTTTAAGGATATCTGTTCTTTGGATCTTCTCTCTGCCTGCTTCAGTTTGTGGGGTATATTTTCCTCATTAGCTGTGAGGACATTTGCACTTTTTCCCTGGCAAAGTGGACCTCTAGTTTAAACAAATGTATTTCCAGTCTCATTTCAATTTACTGTTTCCCAAGTTCCCCTTGCCAACTTCAGGATGAAATTGTTATGTGGCCTAAAAGCCTTGTCTGTAACTTTAAATGAAAAGGAACGATATTACCATCAGCTAACCCACTGTTAATGTATAGTTTCAAAGTACTGAATTGAAAATGCTCTTATTATTACCTTCTATCATGCTGCAGACTCTAGGGGCCACAGAGCATGTCCTGTGTGTGAAGGAGAGTTTGGTGGTTCTTTAACAATTCCATTAAAAGCTCTCAAGGTGCCTTACCTGACCTTTCACTAGAGCAGGGTCAATGCGGCTTTCCTGTCAGCCACTGCTTCAGCAAGAGAGCTGTTCTCATCAAACCTTGAGGAGAGCCAGCAGGACTCTGTGTCTCTGGGGAACACAGGTAAGTCAGCTCTTCCAGGATTCATCAGGTGTATTAGCCAGCTGCAGAAAAAATGAGCTTTGATACACTCGGCATTGTTCTAAGACAGTCACTAGATTGGCTTTTTTTTTTGTGAGGTTTTTTTTTGTTGTTTGTTTGTTTGTTTTTGTTTTTAGTAAACTGAAGTCAGTAGGATAGAATAAAAAAGAAGTCAAGCTTTCTATTTACATGGCCCTTCACCCATCAGCCGTACCAAAGGGTGCTGTCATTGATGAGAACTAGACAATCCTCTTTTACTGTTGCATTGCTATTTAATATGTGTTCTGAGTGCCTCCAGGCAGGCCAGAGCACATGCACAGCTCACCCTGGGGTGTTGCTCTATGCTTAGTAAATGTACCTTTTATGCCATTTCTTTGTATTTTTTTCCATTTGAAAAAGAGTGAGAGGAAAGTACCACTTGAAACTGCACAAGTGTAATCTTCTAAATGAATTTAATGTCGTACAAGCTCATTGGTAATTGCAAATACTAAGGCTGCGTTTTTCCCCTTACTCTAAATGTCTGAAAATCTCGTTAATGTACGGGGGAAAAGTGCCTAGCCTATTGATGGAGGAATGAAATCAGGAGCAAAGCACAGCTCTACAAAGATTTATCTGCAGATTAGGGTCTGAAGCAACCATTAGATTATCAAATCTGACCTATCTAATCCAGACCATAGAATCTCATCCACTTAATTCTGTATTTATCCTAAGAACAGCACCAGAAAATCAAATACGGTGCATTAACATATTATAATGTGGCAATATATTCAGGCATTTCTTTCTTATTTTTTTACTCTAAAACCTGGGGCAAACAACACTCCTGTGCTGCATGTTTTTCATGAAAAGCTACAAAAGGAGAGATTTCAGCTTTTTATCTGCAAAGGAGAATTTGTATGTCTGTGTATTTGCATAGGGTTTTGTTTAGTTCTTTGAAAACTATTGACTGGTAACTAACCAGTATAGTTACTGTTTTGCTCTGAGAACATCAGAAATTGAAGTAGGGATTTTTTTTAATATTATTTTTTTAAAAAATTATTTTTTAACAGAAGAAGTAATTTTCTTGAAAAACATCTGTGTGGTCCCTGACAACTGCTTTCTAACATCTAATATGGAAACTCCCTGCAAGTCAGTTTTCCTAGGAAGCACAAAGCACATTTCGCATCTGGCTTCTCATCTCTTTGACTATACCATAAAACTACCCTTGAAGTGCACCTGGGAGGTATCCAGAGGGATACCACACATACACAAAATACAAGCCAAACTGTCTAAAAGAGATGCACTGGGCTCCTGCACATTTGAACCACTAGCCAGCATTTTAAAGGGGCAAAAGAGAAGAGGAAAGTATCAGGGAATTCAGAGGACAAGTGGTGGGTGGCACTGTACAAAATGCAGAGGTCCCAGGCTTGGCACATATACCCTCTCTTGAATAAAAAGTCCTCCTGCCCAGAGTTGAGCTGAACCAGACCCTTGGTGTTGCTCATCCCATGGAAACATTTCTCTGAAACCCACCACAGTCCAGACAGAAGGGTAGTCTTTGTTGCTCACTTGCTGCAAAAGATTTTGCTGTCCCTTGGGTGGGTGAAACTTGGGCTCTTAGCGCTTGTCTGCAACAATGCAATTTATATTTCCTTTCTCTCCAAAGCTCAGAAATCTTGTGACTGGCTTCGTCACCTTTTGGAGTTACATTTGGGTTTTAACTCTAAAGTTCATTTGGATCCTGTTCTTTGGGTTTTGATGCGTTTTAAAATATGAATCATGGCTAAGTACTGCTATTGAAAGCAGAGATTCAACCTGTGACTGCAGGAACAGCAGGTTCAGTATGGACTCCCAGGCTGGTGCAAAACCATTTTGCCAAGGACAAAGGGTTTTGCCTGGCATGTACTGGTCTTGTCTGATATACTGGAAAGAAAACTCCTGGAACCAAAAGGAACACACATAGCAGATGTATAGAGCCTACATTGCCTCAAATACTTATTTTCAGCGTCCTGTTAATTCAACAAGAAGGTACAAGAAAATACTTTTGAAAGACTCAGCATATAAGAAGGAATCTCAGACCTCCTTGCCTATCAAATAAGGAAGGTCAATACTTGCCTTAATTCATGTCTTTGAGGCTAAATTAATTATTGAGCATAAGGCTCTTTGAAATTCACAGGTAAATGGTGTTAAATAAATGTAAATAACATTATTAAAATCTTCCTGCTGTTGCTTTGATGCAGTTTATTCTCAAGAGGTATTTCTAGCAGTGAGGACAGGGCTGCACAGCAAAACCTCATGCCATGCAGAGACATATCTGAATGACCAAACACAGCAGCCCTGCACTGGCATGTCATCATATCTGAATGAATTTTCCTCTTGGAGAGTAGGAATATACGTGGGCTTCATTTATTCTGGCCATACCTGTATAAGCCATATTCAAGGTTATAGCCAAGAAAGAAGCCATGACTATTAGATTTTCTAACCTAAAAGACACCAGTAACAAGAACACACACTGTTTTCATTTTGTCAGATTTTCCAGTATCTTCCTATCCAATCTCAGCAGCAAAAGGTCCAACACTGCTGCAGCTGTGGGTTAGACTCCAGAGTGGAGGCAAGATTTGTTTTCCAGGGCTAAGAGAAGCAGTGACCACATCTCAGGATGAGAGTTCTGTAAATACACTTGCTACCTTGCTGTGTGAGCACTTGTGCTCCTTCATGTTGTCTTCAAAGCGAAGCGCTGGATGCTCTGTGAACAGCATTTAATCAGTGTGTATCAAGAAGTTTGGAGACAAAAACAGTTCATCTTCTAGAATTGTATCATTTGTACTCAGCCACACAATTAATTACTCCATGCAGGGAAAGATCTGCTTTTCTGTGGATTTGTATAATAAGCAAAAAAGTCATTGAGAGTTTTCCAGCCCTTGACCTACTGGTGCCTGTGCTTCCTTTGCAGTTGTCCAACACAGCAATTCTTCATCAGATCAGACGAGACCAAGTGACAGACACGTGCCGAGCAAACAGCATGTCCAGCAGGAAGCGCCGTGTGCTGACACCCAATGATCTCAAGCACCTGGTCGTGGATGAAGATCATGAAATGATCTATTGCTATGTTCCCAAAGTGGCCTGCACAAACTGGAAGAGAGTCATGATGGTTTTGACGGGAAGAGGCAAGTACAGCGATCCCATGGAAATCCCAGCCAACGAAGCCCACGTGTCTTCAAACCTGAAGACCCTCAACCAGTACAGCATCCCAGAGATCAACCACCGCTTGAAAAACTACATGAAGTTCCTCTTTGTTCGTGAGCCTTTTGAAAGGCTGGTGTCAGCTTACAGGAACAAGTTCACCCAGAAGTACAACACTTCTTTCCACAAGCGATATGGCACCAAAATCGTGAGGCGCCAGAGGAAAAACGCAACCCAGGAAGCTCTGCGGAAAGGTGATGATGTGAAATTTGAAGAGTTTGTGGCATATCTCATCGACCCACACACCCAAAGAGAAGAGCCCTTCAACGAGCACTGGCAGACTGTGTACTCCCTCTGCCACCCTTGCCACATCCACTATGACCTCATAGGAAAGTACGAAACACTTGAAGAGGATTCCAATTACATTCTCCAGCTGGCGGGAGTAGGCAGCTACCTGAAATTCCCCACCTATGCAAAGTCTACGAGAACTACTGACGAAATGACCACAGAGTTCTTCCAGAACATCAGCTCCTTGCACCAAATGCAGCTGTATGAAGTCTACAAACTTGATTTTTTAATGTTTAATTACTCAGTGCCAAACTACCTGAAACTGGAATGAGGGATGGGTTGGGGGGAAAGAGGGGAGAGAAAGCCTGTTTTATTTAAGATTTTTATTTGTCATAATAAATATGGAGAATGGGTTATTTTGTAAATTAATATTTTCTTCTTTTTTTGAATGATGCTGCGAGCAGCACAGTCAAAATTATTTAAATCAACTGTAAGAAAGGACAGCTCTCTTTGCAGGGTAACAGGATTGTGACGATCTAGCTGTAGAAATGAATAATACTGCTACGCTGTTTAAACAAATGTCAATTGTGTTCTGGTGAATTTCACTGATCTTGCATTCTTCCAGTTCTAATTAATGTTATTTATACTTATTTAAATCATTGTCTCTTGGTAGGTTTCACTTCAGCAGCAGAGATAAGATAACATGTGGACAAAAGGAGTCTGGTTTTGTGCTTTCCTCAACTGAACTTGTTCTGGGTAATAATATTCTTCCATTAGCCATTGATGCAGCTAAATATGGGAATGGTTTGGGATACCACATGCTTTGAGAAAAGCAGTGAAAATAAGTTCTTTACAAAGTGATGTTGCACTCAATACCAGTAAAAAATCTATCTTTCTAGGCCTGAAAAGGAAAAGTAACTCAGATTTGGTTAGATTCATGCTAAAACCCATGACTGAAAGAAATGTGAATGTATTCCTTAGGAAGAGAAACCATGAAACTTTTATAAGTCTTAATGATTTTATGGAGAATATGACCACTCCTGTTGTATCTTAATTTGAAGCCTCCCAGCCCAAATGAATTGGGGATGGTCCATCAGAAAAGAATCAGCATTTGGAAAGTGACTGAAAGATTTTTTTTGAATGCCCAAAGCAACTGGCATTGTCTTAACTCATATCCAAGATGGAGCTGCAGGGACCTCCATCCTCTTCAGGTCATGCCTAATTGATCCTAAGATGGGCAGCCAAAACTGGCTGGAGGGACACTGGTCATGGTACGTTGCTATAAACAATCTGGGCATGTCATTTGAAAATCCAAAAAGATATCCTCACATTGATTCTCTAAGCATACAAGGCAATAAAAAAGGTCTCATCTTCCGGCATGCTGGTTTCATGGCTTTTTCCTAGGGAGAAGAAGAAGCTTTATTTTTTAGTTGATGCCTAAATGCCAGGAATTGACAGGAATTTCTCTAAATTCATCTAAGTTAGATGAGTTAGAAATTCATCTAAGTCACCTCTAGTGTGACCTTTCTTCTTAAGGTGAATGTCTCAGTAGCAGTTGTTTTGTGTTTAACAGCTTTTTGGAATGGCAGATTGTTTGGGGTAAGCAAATAGTAATCCATACACAGCAGATAAACAATGAAAAATGGGATTTCAGTGTGTGTCTGTTAGCCAGCTAGTTGGAGCAGTTCAGATTTCTCCAGGTGTTTGCTTCAGCTGGATGCAGGTGAGGGAATGCTCTGTAGCCACCTCAGCACCCACAGGCTAAAGGAGACTAAAGGAGGCAGAGGCTAAATTGAGGCACTTGTGAAAATATAAAATCAGTTTTAAAGTTGATAGATGGTTAAAAATGGGGGGTTTAACTTCCCTGCATGTCAATCTTATGATCAGAACAAACCCTTTCAAAAATGACTGATGATTTAAATAAACTCAACTGAAGGCAGAGCTGTTTCAACAGTGCCAGAGCCAGATCCTGAAAAATTCAAATTGTACAGTACCCACTGAATTATATTAGTTTCCAGGAAAACAGATGTGATTAAAGAAGAAAAATAGTTTGCAATTTATTTGATAAAAATAAGTTGCTGAATAAATCTTATTGAAAAACAAATTAACATAACAAACAGCAACTGAAGTCCTTTCACAATTGGATTTGGTCTTAGGCAGGATTCGGGTCATTACTTTTTCTATCATACCATACAAATTAATCTTTTATACATTCTGGAACAGCTATATTTTTCATAACCCAGGCTGTATTTATAACCTGGAGCACTGGGCGTTTGGCTGACAAGAGGCTGGCTGGCTGTGTCTGACCCTTCTGAATTCCTGATCCATTGCTGATTGCTGGTTGTTATTTTACTTTAAAGCAATTTAGTCTCATTTAGAGTATGTAGAGCTGTTGTAAGTGCCTCACAGTGTGCCCTGGCTCTCTTATGTTCCTACTTCAATGGTTGTATGTTTGTTAAAAAAACAACTGTCTGAGGCAGGTTTTTTTCTTTTCCCCCTTACAATACTTCCTACAAGCTGTTTGTGTGCTAGTTTGGTCCTGCATCCCACAGTGCTCATATTTTGGTCCAATTTTCTTCTCAGTTAGCTGTTAATCCATCCAGCAGAATGTGACGTGGTTTTTTTTTTTTGTTTAAGACAAAATTTGCTTCAGAAAGTAAATATTTAAAGAACAGGGTGTGCTTCCACCTTTCTTTTTGTACTTTTCTCTGGCATCATCACCACATTTTTATGCATTCTGAAATATTCTCTGTAGTTTCACAACTTTGGAGACACAAAACTCTATAATGGTAACTGTGATAGAAAAGGTTTAGGTGAAAAATATGTTCAGGAGATCTGAGGGGTGACTTGCTCCACCTGAGATTTTTAGCAACAGCTTTGGGGTGGATTACCCAAATTCTGGCGCCCCACGTAGGGAGCTCTACAGGTGGATGCTCAGCACTGAGAAGGTTTTTGTGTGGGCTTCAGCGGGTGAAGTTACTTGCTTTTAAAAAACTTTGATCCCAAACTACTATTTAGTTTTTAAAAAACTTTGATCCCAAACCTGGCTATTTAGTGTGTTATATCTATTTTGAGATGCCGTGAATGGGCTGTAGATCTGTGTTTAAAATGAACAGCTGACATGCTGTATCTGGTCATGTCCTGTGCAGGGAGCAGTAAGCACCAGCTCACAGCAGGATGACAAATGTTAAGGAATAGCCATTTCTTTTGGTCTACTGGGTGTGCTGTTTTGTCTGAGCCAAAAAAATCTCTCTTTCCACTGCAGCCACACAGGAGACATTCAGGGTTGTTCATGCTCATCTCAGTGAGCTGGCAGCCACCACCTGCAGTGGGAGGCAGCCAGGGAACCAGGTTGGTTTACCCTCTAACTCTTCACTGGATTTCCCAGCTGGAGGAGAAGAGGGGCTGGTCTGCTCTTGAGTTCTGCTTCTCTCCTGGCTCCATTTCTGCTGTGGCCACAGCTGATCTTGGGAAACAGACAGGCAGCACAGAGCCACAGCAAAATGTGAATTACAGACATGCCATGGCCCTGCAAGGGCCAACCCGGGAAGCTGCTGCTGTAGAAGGGTGTGCATTAATTATGTCAAGTAGTGATGAGCACATAAAGGACCCAATGGGGGAATTCCTGCTACCCACCTCTGTTCCCAGCCCCCTCAAGGCTGCTGGAGCACTGACCCTCATCTCTGAGCAGCTGATGCTCCCTGTCATTTGGCAGGGCCAGCGCTGAGCCCAGCAGTGCTGGTGGCTCTGTACTTGGCACAAGACCCACAGCTGAGGGGTCATGCCCTCCAAATGGCCCCAAGCACCTGAACCTGGAATGCAGGCTGGATTTGGCCCATCTGAACATGGTGGTGACTTCTGGGTGGTGGGATGTCCCCCTAAACCTGGCTCAGTCCATGCTTCAGCCTCTTCATAAACCACATCCATTATGACACAAATGTGCAAACTGCTTGAACCATGTGCTGTGTAACACAAGTGAAATAAATAACCCACAAGAAGAAGTGCTTTTAGAAGTTGACCCCAGATGTTTTAGGTTTTCACTGTAGTCTGCTGCACTTTTCAGGTACAAAAAGGGACTGTCCTTACTATTACTCTTGTTACAGAGAGTGTTATTTTCTTACATGCATGCACAATAAAATGTGTACGAATAATTTAACATCAATGTGGGGTTGGATTTTTTTTTTAACCTATTTGTATGCAGTAGAAGGCTTGTTGTAGAAAAGTATCTCCTCATACTTAAATATACTGTTAATAAAGAAAAAAGATAAATTATGCATTGCCAACACAAGTGTGAACTGCTCATGAATCTTTCCTTTAAAAAGCCATTCAAGCCTGATTATTTTTATAAGTAACTTCAATTAAATTGAAGAAAGAAAATTCCTCTCTATGTGCTTTATTTACGGCTCATGGTTTCAGGGCAGATTTTTCAGGGTGGGATTTTTATCTGCACAGCTTTGCTTTCTCACCTGCCTTATTGTATATTGTGAGTGGGACGCACTGAAAACTCAAAATTATCTACTCCTGTGGAGCAGGAGAGATTCCCTTGGTGGGGTGGGGGTCAGTGGCCAGAGCAGCCAGGGAACCAAGCCCAGGCAAGAGGGAGCCAGCAGCTGCAGAACTCAACCATGGAGAGAGTGAGCTGGAGGCTTTACAAAATTGAAATCACATGCACTCAAACCCAGAAACTTCCATTTTTGGGGTAATGGAGTAAAAAATTGCCTCTCTGCACAGCCCTTGGGTGCACAGCTTTTGGGTGATTTCCTTCATTGCTTGGAAAATAATGGAAAGACCAGTCCCTCATACTGCCACGGAGAATGACAAAAGTAGATTTGCACCAGTGGAAGGAAATTTGAGGATTTGTCCTTTGGGCAAGCCTCAATTTTTCCATTTAATAATTGCAAATTTTCAAAATCCTTTGCTGTTGGTACCCAGCAGCTGCCCTGTGGTACCAGCCTCAGGCAGCTGCTGTAGGACAGAAGAGCTGGCAGCAGCAGAGCTGTGTGCAGCACCCTGGCCCTGGGACATGGATGTGGAGCACTGGGGGGCAGGATCTTGCATAACTGAGGCATCCCAAGAGATTTAAGTCCAGCAGAGATGATGCAAAGTTTGAGGAAAGACTGTTCTGTGGCCATAACATGCTCCCTGTGCAGGCATGAACTCCAACACTTCCAAACCTTGGTTTGGATGAAAACACCTTTCATTCAATTCCATCATAATTACAAAAGAATTAAAGATACGGGGCATGGGAAGGAAAAGAGAAAAAAATCAAGCAAGTGCAGGAGAGCAGAAACCAAAGCATATGCTTGCCACCCTGCAGCACTGTGCCTTTTACTAGCTGTGCTGCACATCATCATCTACAAGATTCCTGATGCCACGCAAAAATATCTTGCTTTTCCAGTTGCACTTACAACTTTGCCAAAGATTGAAAATTTTGAAATATTAGAGTCTAGTTTTATTCCTCAGTGCATTGAAAGATGTATCCAAATGCCACCTCCCCAGATTGCATGCTAATCAGTTTTAAAAGGAAATTATGTTAAAAAAGAAAAATCAACTTCATCTTCTCTGCTGGCATGACAAGAAGCCAACTGTTACTTATGTCACTCTACTGGTGTGCTTGAGCCTCTGGACTTTGAGATTCAACTCACTGTCAATAAAAACTTCTGGCTAAGTCAGAGGCATTTAGGACCAAGACTACTGACTTATTCATGGAGGAAAAAATATAGAAAATATTATTGTTCCTTTATACATTGTTTAAAATATATTTTGCCAGTATTTTAAGAACATTATTGACTTTGACATTGACTGTCCCTATTTCTTTGAGTAAAAGCAACATGAGCTAACATTCTTTTAGGTGTTCAGGAGCACATATCCTATCACTATCCAACAAATGGACAGATCATTTTGGAAAATGAGACATAGCACTTGCAGTAAAATTATGTGGGTTTGAAAATCTCATTTCAATCAGAGTTTTTAATTAAAAAACAAACAACCAGCAAAGCTCAGTCAGAGAAAAAAATCAATCTAAAGTTTATGCCCTGGTTTCTCTTTTTTCATGAATACATAAAGCTGTCAGGGTAACACAGAGCTGAATAATAACAGTTTAACCATTAGGCTTTGACTTATGCTAAAAACTAGAATTTTACTTTTGACAATTCATGACTTTTTAGCAGAAAGAGGTCTCTGTGGTGTCAGCAGGTATTTGCAGCCCTACATCAAGTCAAAATCTGCAACCCACAGCAGCCCAAATTTCCCATAAAAGCTTGTGCAAAGTCAGGGTTTAACCTTTACCTAAGCCTTTCTAAGGCTCAATTTATTCAGACTTCCTTTAGCAGATAACTATTCTAGCTAAAACTGATTTAAAATGGCTCTATGAATGAAATCAATCACTGCATTTTCAACTATTTTTTAAACTTCAGAGAAATTAATTTAGAAAGGTCAAATCAGAGCAAGCAGCCACGCTGTGGGGACACAAGCACTGTTTGCAGAGGTGTCCAGGTAAATGCTGACCTCCATTCAAGAGAAACAAAATATGTTCCTTTCAGGAATTACAGCTATTCATGATTTATTAAGAAATTTGCCTTCAGTTATATGGAAGGACCTAACAACTTCACTAGATTAAATTAATTTTACAATGTGCTTTTCTATTTTATCATGGTAATGTCCCTGCTATGTGTGCAATATTATTTTACATGCTAGATGTAGAATTCTCAAAGCAGATTCTTTTAAAGCTTCCCTTTTTCCATTAGAAAAATTTCAAAAATTAAATCCACAATTTTTTAATGAAAAAAGCCTTTGAAGTTAATGGTGCAAAGATTCAAAGGAGGCACAGCTGAGTGCAATTCAGGTGAGAAATTAAGTCTGTATAGTTGTAGAAAAGAGGAAATAGCCCTCTCCTTCTGGTCCTGTGTTGGAAAAGGGATTCCAGATTATTCTGTGGCTTTCAGAGGTTTCCTGGAAATGAGACAGCTGCCCTCAGAGCATACAGAAGGCTGCATGGGTCTTGCCTATTCCACAGAGCTGTAAGCTGTACCTTAGCTATACCTAAAAGCAGAAGAACTGGGGTGGGGAATCTCCTTTTATGTGGGGCGGGAGCTTTCTATACAGGTATGAACAGGACAAAATGGATTACAAATAGATATCCTTATCTATGAGGAAACTTAACCATGACCAGAAAAACAAAACTAAAAATGAACTTTTGCTGAACACTTCAGTTCCATAATATGCCAGAGAACTGGATGCAATGTAGTTAGAGCTGAATGAGAATCAACAGCCAGAAAGGTGAACATTCATTAGTTTTGCCTCATGTCATTGTGAGAGGGTTCCTATGGTACCTATGGTACAAGAAGGAGGTTTCTCCTTCTTGTAAAAAGTGCTAAAAATGTTTGTTTCCCTTAGTGCCAGTCTAAAAGCTATACAAGTTCTAGAGGGATGTGTGCATTCACCAATATTTGTGTATTCACATGCTTTAATGCCAAGGCTCTACAGTCAGGCTCAAAGCCGGGGGTTTATTTCTCCCTGAGAGGCAAAGGCTGTCACAGCTCATGTCAGTCTCATGTACGGGGCATGTAACCATGTGAGGTCTAACAGAGCTGCATTTCCTGTTCTTTGGTTCAGTAACCTTACAGTGCTTCCAAAAAGTTGTTTTATTTTGGTTTTTTTAAAATGAAGCAGCTTTCTAATGTGGGAATAGAGCAAAGGCCAGCTAGAAGTGGAACCAGGGAATAAGTATGTCTTTTTGGATCTGAATTCACAGCATCTTAGATCTTTCATTCTGGGCAAACAACATGCAGGTTCTTTTAAAGGTTTATTTTCTTCAAAGGCCTTGCTTTGTGCTGTTGCTGGACCAAAGTCCCCATACACATGTGACAGACTTACTTGGTTCTTAGTGGCTTTAGTGGGTTGGGTCTAGAGATGCCACAATAGCAAAGCATGAAGATGAAATGAATGAAAGAGAGAGAGCTGATCAGCTAATCATCATGTATCAGACAAATACAGAGCTTGCTTTTGTCTCCAAATCATCCAAATTGGTACCTGAGCTGATCTCAGTTACCTGAATGTGGTCAAGTTTAGCAAGCTCACGTCGAGTCTGGAAATCCTCCAAACTACAGAGGTCTTCATCTATTTTAAGTGAAAGCTACCCTTCATATCTCTAGAACCAGAATTAATCACACACATCTGTTTTCCTTACATAGTGAGTAAAAGTTGGTTTAGTCTTCTAAACAATTGACATGAAAAATGTTCTGATGTTACTCCAGAACTCTGGATACTATAAGGTAATAATTAGTTGTGTCAGCACTGAGAAAACAGAAACAAAAAGAGGGGAAAAAGGGCTTTGGATGATCTAAAGTTAACCATAGTATGAGGATTCATAGGAAAGTAGTGGATGATTGCTTCTCAAGTATGAAACAAGTATTGTTCTTCATAACTTTTGATATATCATTTAGAATGTCAGATTTATTAAAATACTATTCTACTGTACATGGGACATGGCAAGTTTCATTTATCTGAAACAGGAGGTGACAAAAAAAAGTTAGAAAGCAGACAAAATCTTTTTAAAGATCCTATTCATAGTAAAACTTAGAATGTAAACATGAGAGCATTATTAAATCCTGAGGATCTCTTCAGAAGTGAGTAGATGTCTACCATATAATTCATTTAGGATTTCACTTGCACCCTATTTCACTTGTAAAAAGCAGATTTAGAATTATTCAAGGAAAGCACTTCCTTGATCTTTTAAGACTTTAAGCAAGTCTTAAAGAGGAAACAATCTCCCAAAAAAGTAAGTTGAAGAATGCTAAGTAAGGAAGAAGCATATTTCAGGTATAGTTAGGACTGAGAAATGAAAGCATAAATAAAGGATATGATGAACTAGCCTGCATATTAGATAAACAACTAGCAGGACATGAAATCAAATAATTTTTTTAGCTGCAGGGAAGGTAAAGCCCATCCAGACCAGCCAATGCTGAATGATTCCTGCTCTTGGGTACCCACCCAGAATATGGCAATCTTGTATATTTAGTAAACATACTGGTTCTTAGCTTTAATTGTGAATTATTCATGTCTTGCTAATATTGGATTCCCCAGAGTGTTCATGCCCGGCATGCATGATGATCAAATTTTCATTAAATTTAACAGAAAGGCTTTCCTTTAGGACTATCAGAATGAGGCTTTAATGGCAAAATACACCTATTTCCTAGGTGTATTACACCTATATATACAAAACATTGCTTTTTAAACTTCAAATACATATGGAAAAATGATAATCCAAAAGATTACTGAGCAACAGACTGACATGATTAGGAATGGATTGGAGAACACAATTAAAGCAATGTATGGGATCACAAAAAATCTAGCCAGAAAGAAAAATCCTACTAAGAGACTTCAAAGCCTCCAGTCCTTTTGGTACTCTTTGTGAACACTACCTTACTTTTTTCAAAGAAGATTATAATTCAATTACCATATTCTGTTGCCATTTTCTGCACCTCTAAAGAGGCCATCTCATTTTCAATAGCAATTTTACCATTACAAAAATAAGAAGGAATTTCAAACGCTTCATTTCACAGAGTACTTATACTACTGTTTTCTGACATGTATTCCAAGCTATTCTTGCACTTAAGAGAGCTTTTTGTGATGCTCACAACTGAAGTGAAATAGCAAATACATTAAAGAGATGATAGGTCTTATTTTACATCCTGATTCTGCAAACTATGCTGCATTTGTAAAGACTTAATCCTCATGCTGTTCTAATCTTCGTATGAGGAAAGTCTGATTTTGTATGAGAGAAGTCTAATTTTGTTTGCAAATTGTAAAAAGGAGTGAAATTAATTTGCTGTTCATCAGTTTCTCATCAACACTTTAAAATTCTCAGTTAAATTAATATATTAAACATGGGAGTGGGAGATAATTTTGCCAATTTAAACATCACAGATTAAGATAAGGCATATAGTAATGCTGTAAAAATCAAAATATTGATCTACATATGTTAAAAGAAGGATCCTCCCCTTTGTTAAACAGCATAATAAAGCAGAGGAACAATCCTGGCTATCTAATTACTCTAAAAAGAAGCTGGAGTAATTCAGTAGTTGACTAGAATGATAATTTTCAAAGCATTATACAGGAAAATACCTATGTTATGAAACACTACTGTCTCCACATTTCAAATCTGCACTTGGCTGTACTTTACAAATGAGATTATCCCTTTTCATGCACACTCACAGAACCATTGAGATGGTCACAGAGTCCTTCAGAGTGGAAAATTACACACATTTCAAATAACCCACCTGTACTTGTACTTACCTTGGAGATATTTCTGAAGCAGAGGGTAAAGAAGAGCAGACAATAAGAATGGCCAAACAAGAGCACTCCAAGAGTTGCTCAGCATCAGGTTACAGACAGTAATTTGAAAGGCAAACCACCTGCGGCTTCTGGCTGGTCTAGCTCATCAGCAGAATGAAAATGGAACAAGTTCCAGGAGGAGCTTTAGGATGACCCACAGCTTAAATGAGGTTAATGAGTTGACATTAGCAAGAACCAATGAAGTGCTCCATGCTGACTCAAAAGCTAAGAGATGTGAATCAGATATAGCCCTAATTAGGCATATCATAAAGGAAGGTTTGAAAGAATCTTCTGGCAGGCCAGGAGGAGGAAAAGACTTAATGAATTTTAATACCAAGAACCATCATTTTATCTGCATGATTATAAAACATGGCTGCTTTGATAGCAAGAGACAACAACATCTCAGGATGTCCCTTTCAATTGTATGCTTTAAGCAGCACAAAAACCACACAATTTGTCTCTGACAGAATTTTTGCTAACATTTCTTACCCACACATGCAGTAAAGTAATTCACTATTACTGGGCTGTGTTTAATAAATCAAGTAGGTGGAACACTGTGAAGAGGTTGACTTAAGCTAAAATTAGTTTAGGGAGTCCAGCTTTTGAGTAGTTGAAAAAATTCTTTGGTATCCAAGCACTCTTTTGTGCCACCTCCCATATTATCCTCACTGCTGGAATACGTGAAATGTGGTAAGAGCTTTTTGCCTTCTTAACACGAGGTAGCAGAGTTTGCAAAGCCTGTAAGTTCCTAAAATGTTCCCTTCAGAACACAGGGATCAAACCCCTTTCCACATCATCAATTCTTTATTCCTTGTTCTCCCAGATGTCAAGGTTTTCCCTGTTTCACCAGTGTTGCACTCCTTCCCTCACTCAAGCTCCTCTTTAATCATATCTGAGAGCATTCTTTTTTCCCCCCTCACTTTCACTTTTCCCTAAAGTATCTCTTTTTACACCTCTTCCCTAAGTCCTTTCAACACAAGTTCTATTTTTCCTTCCCTTCCTGAGAAACAAGTTTGGCTGTGCCTTTTGATTCTTTTCTCCAAATAACTTCCTTCTCTTTGCTCTTGCCTCTCATAATGAATGCTGCATGAGTGTTTGCACCTTTTTCTTTCCCACAATATGGGTTTTGCTCTCTCAACCATGCAGTGGACTTTCCCCTTTTTGAAGTAACAAATTTTTCCATTACACTTTCCCATCACTTATTGTTTCCAAGCCCAGATTATTTCAGCCTGGCAATATATTTCCCTTTTTCAAATTTTACTTGATTTTACCCATATAACATTTCTTCCCCAGTTTGGTGATCTAAACAGTCACACTGTACCAACAGTTGCTTACTTACTAGGAAAATATTTAGGATACTAGTCCCTAAGGATACTGCCGTGACTAAATACTACAACTCCCTCATATTTTGGATAAGCACAGATAGCAAGTATCTCAAGAAATTTTAAATTTTAAGAATCCTGCAATTCATTTAAAAATGACCTTAAAGTCCAGTAACTCTAATTAAAGTACTTGAAATGTCAGTTGAGTTGACTCAGATGGCAGTTGTAATAGAAATAAAAAAATTTGCATCTATGGCTGTATCAAAAATAAATAACCACTATTGGAAAAAATGGAGTTACTTCTGTTCCATTTTAAACAATTTAATAATATTTCCTGCAATGCTACATACAAGTAACTATTTTAAATAACATTAATGCAAACTAAAAAAAGTCAGAGACCCTGAAGTGAGAAAGATTTAATCTTTCTTGCACATAATACATGATTCATTCAAACAACTATATTATAATAACAGTATTATAATATTATATATAATATAATAACATATAATAATATAATATAATAACAGTATCTTATAATATTATAATAACAATAAGAAAATGCTTAAATAAAAACGTTTAAATGAGGGAGCTAAAATTCAGGCATCTAACGCCATGTCTAGGCACTGAACAGCTGGTTTAATTTTCAAAGTTGCAAACACTTGGAACTTCCAAAGAGTTTAAGGTGATCAACACATATAGAAGTCCCACCAATAGCTATTCATGTAATCTACTCATCTGAGCAGGTCCATCAAATTAAAAAGCATTTGTATGCATAAAGCACACAACTAATGTTTACAGGATCAGACCATATGCTGATATATGGATTCTGTTATCTGATTTAAATCTCAAAATTTAAAACTTTCAATCACAACATTTAAAATACAATTTGTTTATTTCATTATGCATTTAGGATGTATGCTATAGTCTTTTAAAACATATGCTGTGAGGAACTCCCAGTAGATTTTAAAATAGAGCAATTAGTACCCTTTTTTCCAAAATGGCAACCAGAGTCCTCATGATCAATGTATTATTTAGAATATTCAGGTCAACAAATACAAGAAATCATTGAGAAGCCATAAATTTCCTTATTGACCATTTGCATGGCTTGAAAGCAGAAGTTTCTACTTAGAAATTGATGACATAGCTCTGGAATTTGAGAAGTTTACGTAACTTCCTAAGTGCCTATAAAAGAAACTTCATCTTTTATACTGCAAGTTTCAAGCAGGGATCTGTATATACAGATAAATTATATACAGATATCTGTATATCTGTATATACAGATAAATTATTTAACTGTATATACAGTTAAATTAACACCTCTAAATACTTCATTAAAATCAGGATACTGGCCCTCACAATACCATTAATATCAGTTAGTTAAACATATTTTCAGTTGCTAAATGAACGTACATTTTGCAACACAAAGAGTTTTAATCATTTATCCATTATTACTGACCAGGTCTGTGTCACATTATTATTTGCCTTTACTATTTTTGTTCTAATAAATCCCAACAGCGAAATAATTAGGTTGTTCATTTTAGCACAAAGAAAATGGACTCAGTCCTGAAGACACTTTTCAAGTGTCTAATTTTATACTGATGGTCATATTCTTCTACAGAAAATAAAGCCTGTGGAAAAAAGTGTGGACTGTAATGAGTCTGTAATGGTCAGAGAGCTGCAGCACTGAAATTGCAAGGTAAGAACATATCATCAACTCTTTAGGCAATTTAAAACTTGATAAAGCATATCTTGATAAAGATAAATGCCCTTCATTGCATCTACTCAGATACCTTCAGCTACCACCAATTCTCCTTGGTTTCAGAATGAAGAATCTCAGGTATTGTAGTTCCATCCCAGGTTTTAAAAGCAAACCAAGCTAAAATCATTAAGGTTGTTTCATGTCTCTGTCAACTGGATTTACTTAGATCAAAAGGAACAAACACTTTGAGGACCCTCAAGTGGAGTGATTGGTCTTGTTAATATTCCAGGAAAAGTCATTGCATCTGTTGGAATAATTAGTCACCAACATCACCATCTCTGTCGCCTATGAGCCACAGAAAATGAAAACCTATAGCTAATAAGGCAGTTCCAAGCAGATCTCCCAGTGCAGTAAGATAAGGGATAGAAAAACTGTCAGGATCTTTTCCTTTTTTCCAGAAGTGGTGCACCATCCAGTCAGCAATCCACAACAGAGTAAACACCTACACAACACCAGACAAACAAAATCTGTATTAATGTCATGTAAGTTACATCAAAAGGAAGTCAATAGCCAACAGTACAGTCTCCATGGTAGACCAAAGTGTTGTATACCATTGCTTTTCAAAAACATAAATAATTAATATGAATGAATTTCAGACAATTAAAGCTCCCCACAATTAAAGACAGGGACACTTTGCTGTCAGTAATTCAATGTTCCTTCCAGCAATGCATTGAGCGAAATTGGCTAAGTGTCCCTTTTTTACCCAGACTATGCTTATGGACTTCTGAAAATGACAAGAGAAGCCAAAAAAGTTCCACCAAACATGCAACTGCACTTCTCACATAACAACACATCATTCTGTACAGAGAGAGCATAAGCAGGGCTTTGAGATAATTCAGAACTTAACCATGTTGGCCTACATGAATACACTCAACCCAGGCATAATTCCTGTTTGCACAGGTCTGGCACTGACCTGAAATCAAATATGATATAATGAATAACAGGTCAAATTAACAACAGTTACACCTGAGTTGTGTGAACTGCAAAAAATGGCCTAGAACCTACTTGTATGCCTGAAACACCACCTTCAGCCCTGCTGTAATAAGGCACACATTCAATATATATTATGAAATTGTCACTCCAGGCTGAATTTGTCCCAAAGTAAAAGATTTAATTTCCAACTGTGAATATCTAAACTTTTGAGAGGCTTGATCTTCATACTAAAGGTATGCACAATTATTAACCCAGTTTTAGAAAAGAATCCTTTTAATGTTGCACAGCTGTATGATAAGGGATTCTGGTTCAGTGGAATCATGTGGTGTGGAATGGCACAAGATGAATGGAGAAAGGACCACTAACTGAGTTTCATTTCTTCTTGTAGCTTCTAAGGAGCTGCTGAAGTTGAAATAAATTCTGTATTTTAGGTATTTTTAGTTAATCAGATCTTTAAGAAGGGTAACCTGAAGACATGTACTACCATAATTCATTTTTTAAAAATCTACTATCTACATTTAAAATAATATAGGCATCAAGATAATGCAGGATCAAAAGTAGTAAAAAGTATAACAATATTAATTTATTTACTAAATAATCAATTATTGCATCAAAAGCATGATTATAAATGTATACACTCATTGAAATATTGATCAGATGGTTGCAAGGCACTTCTCCACTATAAGTACAGCAAAATGAATATCATACAAATAACTGTGTTGAAAAAGCTTCTCAATTAATCCTTGTTTTGCAAAAGTATATGTTAAAATACAAGCCTCAATTTATAATTGAAGAAAAAAAAGAGAGAAAGGAAGAGTATTTGCTTAATGAAAAATTCATGGCTGATTTATATAAATGTATCTTTTGAAAAGGGAATTCTGTAAGCTAATTATGCAAGTCCTAGGTGCGCTGACTGGAATCCAAACAAATATATTTAAAACAGATGTTTTCTTTGGAAGACTATCAGATTCCTTGAGTCAGCTCCTTCTTCCTACAGAGACAAAAAGAGGCCTGTTTATAAAAGATCCTGTACATTCCCATCTCCTCCAGGATGTGCTCAGATGCTGCAGCGCCCCACATCCACAATAGTTGTGCATGGTCGACTGGAAGACAAGAGCATTCATTCCAAGAAAAATACACACTGCATCTCTATAACACAACCAATTAGACATAACATACACAGTCCAATTCAGATGACAATATTCACTTTTGACTCTTAAAAATCATGACATAAAAGCCTTTCAGTTGGCTATATGTTTTCCATCCTGAAATAACTGACTTAGACTACGGTGTTAAATGGGCAGTTTGGAAAATAAGCTTCTGTGAACCTTCCCAAATAATTATTTTTGCTGTATTAATGTACAGGTGCACAACAAATAATTCAAATTCTAACAAACCTGCATTCTGTAAGTCGTAAGAAAAATTTACAGCAGCTAATACTAACTGGTGTTTGTAACACAGTATGTGGTAGCAACTGGAACTTAGTGCTTACAGATTAAGTTATGAGACTGCAGTTCCAGCCTTCATCCATTTTGGTAAAGTAATAATGCTATCATCCATCATGTATTTGCATGGCTAGAAACTCACTAACATTTAAGAATTATAGGGCTCAGTCTTTGGAAATGGTTACTTATTTGCTCACATCAGTTTGTAATGCAAGACAGAATCAATGTGACTAAGACTCCAAGACTTTGCTTCTCATCACTGTTAAGAGACGATAATCAAACTCATCAATCAATTATTATTTTGGGAAAAAAAA
>VWYI01028872.1:0-32724 GCA_013399455.1 Anthoscopus minutus
TGCTTGCATTCTGAAGAATCTATGTATGTTGGTGCACTGTTAGTAACTCTGAACCACAGCTCTCCATGTTTTATTTGTCCAGCATAACAAGCCCTGCATTCCCATTCAAGACAGGAATAAAACATTGTCAGCAGTAAAAGGACATAATGAGCTTTGAAGGAATTTCTTTATAAAACTGTTTCTTTCTCCTGGCAATTTCAAATCACCTCCTTCCATCCCCAGCCACCGTTAAAGCCCCTTGAAGATGTCTAATAAATAATCTGAAAAAGGAAAGGACAAATTATTTAAGTTTATACTTCCATGGGAATTGGGAGCTTGTTTTACCACATTGTAAATTATCTTTCCTAACTTCTAATAAGGTGTGACAAAAATGCAATAAATAGAAATAAATCCACAGAGAAGAGATGCAAGAAAAATTACAAAAGCTTGATGGGAATAAACCCCCCAAAAATGAAAAGCTGTAAAAAATTTGCAATCCCTAGTCACTCATCTTTTCTTGTTACTTCAGTTCTAAAGCCAAATTCCTTCATTATTTTTTGACCTGATATGAAACACCATCTGGCAAAAGCATGTTGCAATTCTAAATAAATGAAATAACTGGATGGTTGCTTTAAAATATCTTTCATAAATAAGTACTATTATACATTATCAAAACTCACTTTATTGCCTTTCTGAGCTCTGACGCTGTGCTGTGACTTTGTGTCTGCCTAGAGGACCTGCAGTTCCCAGGCAGTCTCATGTTTTGTGTTAGACTGCCATGAGCCTGATGAGCTTCCACAGTCACAAAGTATCAGATGCATATGTCCATATGTTTGATTTGTATTTCTTGTATACATTATTATCATCATTACTGCTACTACTGTTAGACAAGGGTAACACCACAGACTCATCAGAATCATTGCCCTGAGGATGAGATCACAGCCTGAGGGTCCTGATGGATCTGCAACAGCAGATTATATACCATATGGCTGATGTGGTTAACTTACAATAAACCAAATGGCTGTGGGTATTCAGGAGCCATTTCAAAAGTGGATCAGATGTCACTGTCTTAAGATATTTCAATCACACTTCAAAATGTCTTCAGAATAATTCTGGCCAGGGAATTACTTTCAATCTACTACCACAAAGGTGTGAAGAGATCTTCCTACTGCTAGAGTCCTACAGATGTATTTTTACATCCACACAGACCCTCTGCTAGTCTGGGGGGAATCTTCTGAAGAGTGCACACCTCCCTGGCATACATCATGGGAGGAGTCAAGTCAAAGGAGACAGAGAACTCATTGATTAATTGGATATATGGTACTACATTGCTCCTCAACAAGTTATGATAAGCGTGGAGTAATAGCGAAAAATAAAATATTTGTTAGTGATGAAAAGCAGTGTACAAACCAGCAGTTGGTCATGAGCAAACATTTTGCAGCTATAAAGACCCAGCTGCTTTGGCTGGCTAAAATGAAAAGGAACAATGCTTTAGGGGTTGTGAAAGAAGATCTTGCAACTGATAGATTATAAAGGAAAAAAGACTTCTGTTTAAAGCATTAGTACACATAGTCCTTTTTTCATAACAAATCTAATTTCTTTGAGTCAAGAATCCTAGGTAAGTACGGCATACACTAAATGAAAATATGTTCACAGCTGTTGAAACCAGTTTATTCTGTATGCCTGCTTTGTCTTTCATTAAATATTCATTTATTGATATTAGACTTATGAAAAATTTAGCATAATTTTAATCCTCCCCTTTATGAATAGGAGAAATTAAAGGAAAAGTGAGTTCATCCAGGTTTATAGGTATGTGTGATACAATTTGTGACATTTCCAGAAAATGACAACAGAATCAAAAATCCAGGAGAAAAAAAAATGTCGTATGCACCATCAAAATATTTAACTACAATATCAGCTTATGCTAATCATATTTCAAGAGCTGGATTAAATATGCTGTAATTGTGACATCAATCCACATGAATCAAAACTTTATTCAATAACTGTAAAAGCTGCCATTGGCTACTTTTAAGGCATCTAATTTCTCATGGCCTTTACTTGATAATGGTCACTAGAGTTACAAAATGCTAAAAATAAATATGTTTTTAAAAATCTTGTTTGAGTTCTTACTGCAGAAGCTGAAACATCTGTAACAGTATGGCAGTTATCAGCTTCTTGTAAATACTGGCAATGTTAATTTAAAAAGTCTTTAAAAGTACAAGTGAAAACATTAGTGTTTTGACTACTTGCAGGAAACTGGTATGTATACAATTAATATAAAGGGAACTGCCAAGTCAATCTGAGCTTAAAAATCAGGGACTTGTGTTATTTTTATTTGATTAATTTTTGAATTTGTAAAAATACCCAAGCTGTTGCAAAACCTAATACCAATTGAACATTCCAGGTACTCTATTTTAATTAATAGAAACATATTGTTAAATTCAACAGATACGCAAAATAATAAACAAGCAAGAGCAGAAACATCCTTATACAGTTAACATATGAAAAATCCCCAAGATTCCTCATCCTGATTTATGCAAGGAAAAAGTCAAACAAAACCCAGCTCTAAAAACAAGTGTTCTCTCAATAGCAAGCATAGAGAAAGTTCAACAGAAGTTTGACTCAACCCATATTCAGATATAATGAGAACTGGACCCGGTCCTAAATCTATTGAATAAAGGGAGAAGTATCCTCTCAGAATGAAATGAAATTAATCAATGCTCTTTTTGCTAAAGCATGAAAAACAAATAAAAACAAAGAGGAAGATAAAAGGAAAGCAGTGAGGGACAACAGAGTTAATGGCTAAGTTTTGAGATATTTTTTCTCCATCCTATGTTTTCTTCCAAAATATCCTAGAATATGACATTGCCAATGCTAATTCCTAGTGCTTAAACAGTTTTTTGTATCATCAAAGCACTGCACACACACTGAAGTGTATGGCACTTACCATGGAAAATAAAATGTACAACACTATATGGTCCAGAAAACTATGGCCTTCACAAGAGGACTGAATTAAGGTTAGGCTGTCTGAATATTGGCCTTTTCTATATTTTGAGTTCTCTATAGCCTTTATTGTTCTTTTAACTTCTTTTTATGTTCAGTGTACATAAAACCAGGGTAAATTTAAAGAATTTTCCACATGCATCTACAATAAACTTTTTACATAAGTTTTATGTTTATCAGATCCTACTACCTTAATTTTCTTTCAATTCCATTTTTAATAGTTTAATTTGAAAAAGCTGTTGTTTAAAAATGTAAGTAAAGCTTTATCAAGCTGAGAATACATTTTGCTGAAACCCCACTACACAGATTTTCCTGTTGCAGTACTGCAGCTGTAAAGGCTAAGACAGACTGCCTGTTGCTTTTTGTATGCCACAAACTGGGACTACATTTTGACGTTGTATCATAGGAGTCATGACTACAGCTAATAATATAAAGTATAGATCTTTATTTGGGATCTGCTCCAAAGCCTGCCAGTTCTGCAGGAATAAAATAACCACCATGTGTTTGGTATCTTAACTTCCTAAAAGGAGGCAATATCAGACAAGTTGGGCAAGAAATTATTGCTTAAACACTTTCATTTTATTTTTATCTATATATTAATCACAAAGTGACAAAGAGACAGGGAGAAAAGTCAGGTACTTTGATTTTCATTCAGCTCATCCATGTAACTACTACATATGAAAGCCACCATATCTCATTTACAACCCTGGTGCAATTGCATTTATTGAATTCAAAGAACTATTTAGAGTTGCTATATGGTTGGACTCTTCTGGATTTTGTGAAAATGGGAAAACCTTAATATATATACATTCTCACTAAATTGTTCATACTCTGGTTTAACATGAGAAATCAATGATCAGTCATGATCACCAACAAAACACTGAGCATCCTGCGAGCTCTCCAGGGCATGGACTGGTTTTTTTTTTGTGTTTGTTCCCTGTAACTCCACTATCTGATTAGGCTCCTTAGGAGGTACTGGAATATACATAAATAATAAGCAGGAGGAGACAATTAAAAAAACCAAGAAATAATTGCTACTATTAATCTATGAGATTAAGATGTAAACTACCCACTTTGCATTGCACTGCTGACTCCCAGGGGAGGTCTGGCAAAGAGAGTGTGCAAACCAGGGCCCATCACTGAGCAGTGCTGCCTCCCCAGGCAGCAGAAATTCCACCCCAGCCCAGACTGATGATTCACTTTGTATTTCCCTTGGCTAACTTGAGAAGTGTTCCTCTCTTCAGGTCAGTCACTCAGCCCTCTTGCAAATGTCAGCTTACTGTTCACAACTATTTTTCCATTCACGGGGGTTTTAATAGGCATGAATGAGGACAATTATGAAGGAAATTCACAGTGAAGCGGAAAGCCCTGAAACTCAGTTATTAATTGGGCATCCAGGCTTCACATCTTTTTTCAAGCCTAGCTCTTGCTCACTTGAACAATGCCAATGATCTCTTTCTAGGCTGACCATCATAAAGCCACTTGTACACAGTAGCATGGCTTTTCTCTGAGCTTGTGAGTGTGCCTGCAGCTCAATAGGACTATTCACATGAACAGATGTTACTCAATGTGAACACTGGTTGCAGAATTAAGCCTGTCCTTGCTCTTCCTCTTGCTACAAACATCAGCTGCTCAGACATCCACCCTGTTTTTTTTTTAATGGCTTTTTGCCACATACAAAACATATAAAATGGAAATTCTGTAACTGAAAAAATCAGAAATAAAAAATCTCCCTATATTCCATTAGCACTTGTGTAAACTAATATTTATATACTTCTCCATATAGTTTCTTGTATGGATGATGATAAGAAGTCCATTTAGCTGTTCATCATAATATTTTTTGGCTTTCACAGATAAACAAAAACCTCTTTCACTTGAAAAGATATACTTGAATAGAGATGAAAGGATGTCAGACCAACATTGAATTTTTATTTTCATACCATGCAACAAAAGCTGATGAGTTTTTTACAGATTGTGTTTGGCTTGACATAGCTTTTTTTTCATCTCTACACAATTTTTCTCTATATCAAACTAAATATATATTGTAGAAGCAAATAGAACAGTCTTAACCATAGGGAAAAAGCCTATAAGAATTATTAGAAAGACGCTTAACTGTAATGTTTACAAAATTTCAACATTAAATATTCTGTAATTCCTTTTCTAGCTATGCTTCTCAATTTTAACTGAATTGTGACTGTTACAGCCTGAATCTATTTTTGGCGTAAGAAAGATACTCATGCTTAAAATCTGAAATTATGGGTGCCAACACTTGCTTGTGGAAATAAATTACAAATTTAAAAATTTATAGTAATAGTAATAATAATGTTTTCCATGCTTCTAATTTAAAAATTGAAGGCATTTAGCTTTTTTACTTTTGGGTACTGGCCAAAAGTGATCCTTGATATCAGTATCCTTTCAAACATTTGTATTTTTAAATCTCTCCAAATTGATTCTGTGCTGAAAGCACAGTTGAGGCTCACAAATAAGTTAGAAAAGGTATAAAAAGATCCTTTGAAAACAAGAAAGAAAAATACCTGAAAAGAGCAAGCTTCACAACTAGCAACTATACAACCAGGTTTAAAGACCAAATCAGGCTTGTGGAGCTTGTTTTTGTTTGTGCAGTCTTTCCTTTTCTGTGTTAAATAAAAACCTTTGGTTATTCTTCTTTGTTGCAAACTGTGAACTCAGTAGCCTAGGAATAAAGATCTGGGAGGAAAACTTTATGGGAAGTACATTTCAGATACAGCTGGACCAGGTGGTCCAATCTGCCAGTTTACAACTAATTGGCAAACCATTTGCTCTTCTTCAGTCCTCTGGTACATCACCTGTTCTAATGCCTTGTCAGAATTATGGCAAGTGGATCCACCACCTATTCTGACAGTTATTTAAGAACCCTTCACTGCACATCATCTGTCCCTGCTGATTTATGTATATATTTAGGGGTCTTTAGGTATTCTCTTATTTCAATAGCACTCATTTTAAATTATTTTCATTAAGTGTTAACTTGCTTTGTTCTGTGATTCCATACTGAAAAAGAAAACAAACCAAGACAGAGAAAGAAGAAAAAAAATCCTTGCAAACCCCTCAGAACAAATCATGATGACTACTTCCAAAAAACTGCAGGTTGCCTGCTTCTTCTTAGTGAGTACCAAAACATGTTAAATAGATGCAGATACCTGGTTATCCCATCTAACAGAGAAAATGAATTGTTCCTGTTTAGCAGGTACAGCCACATTTATCAACAAATGATGAAATCTGAAGCACTTGTTCTCCTGTTCCCTTCTCCTTTCATGCCCACAAATTACTCTCAAGAGAAAAAACCCAAAGAGTACCAATACTTTCTTAAGTACCAGGCATGCAACTGCAGCCATAATTTACACATGATTTAGCAAAAAACAAGCTAAAAAGATTCAGGATGAAAACCCAAGTTCTCCCAACACAGACCCTTAACACCAATGATCAGTTCCTATGGTAAAGCATATATCACCTTTTTTTTAAGTCTACTAGTTCAAATTTCTTATATCATCAGCTTTCCAGTTCTGGAAAGTGTAAGTATTTTCTGGCCACGTATCTTCCAATAGCAAAATCCATAATGTAGATTTACTAGTCTTTTCCTTTTTTTTCTTATTTCTTAATTCCTTCATTCTCTCAGTTTATGGAGAACCATGCTGGTACTCCTAGTACCAGAACGACCATCTGTTATGCCTTTATTATAGTATCACTCATTCTATGCCATCTTCCATGTCCTGCCACCTCTTACTAACACTGCTTACTAGATTGTGGCATGATGATTCTCTTAATGTCACAATATCTCCTTTTAAAACGCAGTATATTTTCTTTCCATCCACTGCATTTAAGTGCCAGCACCTCTGTTCAGAGGACACTGAAGGAGGAAGGAGCTGAGTGTATCCAACCCTGCTATAGACACACATCCAAGTTCCCTGTCTCATCCAGAGACTTACCTCCCTTAGGACTCTTCATTGGCTGTATAGAGAATAGCAAGAGCCAAATACTCTCTTCCACTTAGGATCTGATCCTTTAACCATATTACAAGGTGGGAATTGATGGACCAAGGTTGTCTTTTATTAGGAAAGAGAATTATAGCCACAGCAGCAGTACTGACTGCTTAGCTCCCAGCAGTAGAATACCCTTTAGGGTTTAAGCCATACAGAGGAGTGCCTAGCAGTCTTCACAGCATGTCAGAGGAGCATCAGTGTGTAAAAAGAACAAAAAATCTTCATTGGATTATGAAGAAAGCAAGAAAAAGTATTCCTGGAAACAGGAAACATGGATTCAGCATGTGAGAGTAGAGTACCTGGACATCTTTCCTGGATGAGGTCCCTAACAAGCAGTCCATAGTGAAAAGGTAAAGGACTAGGAAGTTATCTATGCTCCTGACTAGCATGGCACTTGGGCATCTCCCTGTCTGAACTGAGTCACAGGAAAGCTGGAGCTAGGAAATACACTTCCACCTCCCCAGACTAATGCTAGAAGTTACAGCTGTTACCTAGTATGCAACCAAGCAGATAGCTAGTGTCAGGCAACTGAGCTGTGCCTAATGCATTTCATTGCCTGCAAAGTTTACACAGCACGAGATATCAAAAGTATTGTACCTTCCTCTGTGGTTTTGATGGATTTCAGGCACTTCCATCACAGATTAAGCTGTATGTACAATCAGGGGATTCCATCTATTCATTAATACTAATATTTTGATATTAAAATTCCACAGAACTGATTGGATACTTTCTCCTGCTGATCTAACTGCCATGATACACAGTAAAGTGCTATGCCTAACTTTTTGAAAGTCAAAATTTATCTTGAAAATTAAACTGTTCTTAAATTAAATGCAATTAAATTACCAGAGTTTACATTTTAAATTGAGCACTAATGTGATTTGTTCTTGGAACTCCTGAATGTCATGTTTTGGCCTAGGGAATTTCTGTGGCTAGATTATGAACTTTTGGTAGAACGATGAAAACACTGAATTGTTCTGTAACAGTATAATAGTCTACTGATCTGAAGGAACACTGCATCTCAAGCTGGAAACAAGCCCATACCTTCAGCAAATACTGAATGAAAACAAGAAATTATATTGATCCAAGGGACACAAAGAGCCCTGCTGGAAAACAGTATCTAATAGTAGTAGGAAGCAAACCATTTTTTATGCAATTTCTAAGTAGTAACATAGAAATGCCAAGTTTTATGCTGCTCCTGTGTATAATATGTACTGTCTTCTAATACTGTGCTTTGGGCCCAATAAGAGCTAAAGTTCCATCTCAGCATATGCTATGATAGCATCAAATTCTTTTCTCCCCAAATTGATCAGCATTGCGTTAAGCCAAAGGAAAAAAAATGTATAAATCCATATATAAAATATCTATAATAAATAAATAAATAAATAAAATCAGTAAGACCCACAGCTTATTAAATATTCCAAGCTACAGTGTACAGACCTCTACTTTTGGAGAACTGACATTTTACAAGGATGGCAACATGGTCGAAGGAAGCTTTCACAGTATACAGTTTCACAGGGGAAAGAACTGGAGAAAATTTTCCCCCAAAGAAATGTAAAAGAGAGGGAGAAAAGAAGTAAAAGCATAAATACACATTACTTGCATAAAGAAAACCATTTGAGAAAAAGAAATAAACAAGCTCTGATCACTTGACTGATCTGGGGAAACAATTCAATTAAAATAATCAACATGCCAGATCTCCCTTCCTGATTTGCTTAAGTAAGCTTGCATTTGCAATTGTAGAATTAGATTGTGCATATATATGCGAGTGCTTCCCTCCTCCCTTCTCCCCCAGGGAAAAATCAAACTTACAAGGGGTTGTTTGACAACTGTTATGGGAGATTAAAGGACCTAAGGTTCCCAGAATTTCGGCTATGCTAGGTAAAGGATTTGCACATATTAAAAGAGGGATCTGGCTCAGATTTAAGTCAGTTATTGCTTTGCTAGCTAAACTAACCAAACTTCAGTTGGGTCACATGTGGCTTTGGTCTGGAACTGCGCATTTGCTCCATGGGGGTTATCATTTTTACTAGTTTCTATTCTACTCCATCTAAAAAAAAAGATGAAACATTCATTTTTATGGTATCACTTTTTGAAATGTCTGCACAAATCAGATGCTTTTAACTTAACAAACAAAAAAATCCCCTCCAAACAATAAGAATGACATATGGCATGTTATCTTTACCACTTTTAAATCTTCAACATTAGTCAAATTCCGAAAGAGTGATAAAGTGTGAAAGATTTGTAACATAAATGAAGATTATACTTGAGGTAAAAGACACTTTTTCAGTTAGGAAATAGGAAAAGAATCTGTTTCTTAGTGCTGCAACAGACAAAGTAACAGGAAAACCAGCGATTGATGCAGCAAAGCACTCTGACAATGATGAAAGCATCTCTCTTGCTCTCTGAGACTATCCCCACACAGAATACAGCACTTTGCTGAAAAGATCTACAGTCCATGGACTCAGCAGGAATAAGGTACCTCTAATATTACTATGGTATGCTATGTTAAATTCCACTTACAATAAATTCATAAGACAGTGTAATGATGTTTCTCAAGGAATAATATACAAAAGGCTAAAAGAGCTTAGATAATCATTAGGACAAAAGTGAAAGTAACCCTCAGATTTCTGGATTATATAATTTTTCTATTTCACAGGAATCACAATGCTTGTATTTATACCTTTGTGACACAAAAATATTTCCAGTAGATCACATTTTCTGAAAATGTTTTGAAAACTTTTCTTTTTGACATTTATTGAAATTTAATATTTGAAATAATTTCTTGTAGTTCTCTAGCTCTCATAATATGGTATTATAATTTCTATAAAGTTATCAACAGGTTATTTTATATTCATTAATTTATAGTGATATTTTCACTCCTATGCCCCCAAAGAAAGAGATTTTTTTCCTGAAAACTTATTTTTATTAAGAGAACACAATTCAAATTTAAAAAAAAAGGTATCTAAATAACTACTTTGATATATTTTTTCTGAGTAATTTTTCACGCAACAGTAACATTCAGAACTGTTTGGCCTTAATATTGAGGATTTCTGACTTTAGTATTTGAATAAAGATTAACTGAATTACTGGTGAATAAAATCACAAACCTTCACACAACGTCAGATTTTAGATTGCTTCTAACATATGAAACCATGCTGCAGTAAGAACAAGCAACAATTTCAGCAGAGAATAAACCACTAAAACTCAGTATGAACAATATCCGTGAAAAATAAACTCACGGTTTAAAAATGTATTACAACAGTCATTGGCAATAACAGTTGTGTATACTTTCAGATATACATGGGAAACAAAAGTCACTGTATTTTCACTTCCAGATGTATGAAAATAATTTTCAAGAAGAGCTGAATATTGCCATTTCATCTTCTATCTTTGTATTTATGAATAAATATCTATCTTCTCAATAAAATTCAGAAAACACCAGAGTTGATTTGGTTTAACTTTGTACAGGCACTGGTGGGATTCATGGCTTCCCACCTGGTGCTGATCTGAGTTTCCTGAGCACTCTTATAGAGCACTGCCAGGAGAAAGAAGTGCATTCAGAGGGGCTACTTTAGCACAGATTTCACTGTTCTCTCTTATCAGAGAAGCATGTAATAAATGACCATAAAAGCTGTTCTGTGAGCTCTGGTTGAGGAACAATAAGGCATGCTATTTGGATTTTTTGGATTTGGGAATGCTATTGATGGGTTCTTTAAAATACTATCCTAATTATGGACCAAAATTTTTAATTTTAGAAGGCAAAATTCAGACTGAATTGCTTTTAGAAACAAATGTAATGAAAGAAAATTTTTATTGAGCACACAGGGGATGAGCACATTCCCTCTCATGAAACTATTTTAATGAAGGCATGTAAACCATCAATTTGCTTCTTTAGTTTGCTTAACTTAACCACACCTTAACAGCTAGGGAACCCTGGCTTACTCCTTGCTTCTAATACAGGTTCTGGAAATCTCTATAAAAACCTGTTCCTTTATTACCTTTTAGTATTATAACCAGGAAGCAGTCCTTTTTATAGCTATGCTTATAAGTATAGTGTTTCAACTTCAGGTGAGCAGCACAACACTACAAGGAAAAAAAATCCCCAAGTCTCAAAAATTCAACTGAATGTATTAAAGGAAAGTAAGTGTTTCCAGGTTAACATATTTACTAGCAAGGGTATAGAACTTGGCACCTAGAACTATTTGTATCTGACCAGAACAGGGGAATAACTATACCTGTATGCATTTATGGCTTAAGTTACAGTGACTTCATTCTAGACCAGTTCAGCATACATGCAACTCCGCTTTGGAAGTTTTCCTTTGGAAGTCCAATATCCAAATGTTTCTCCTTTAAACATCAGCTACAACTGCAGACATCTTTCTGAAGTTGTAAAAAATGAAACAAACAAGAAAAAATAAAACAAAAAATCCCACCCAAACAACCTTTCCAATATTATGTACATTAGTCTGACAGAGAAAAAACATGTAGATATGGGTATGCGTACTTCTATATGTGCATTTGCATGAAGGGAGAAAGAAGGCAGAGGTAAAAGGACTTACCTAGCTCTCATTGCAGAATTTCTAGTTTTAAAAGCTTAGAGATTGTATTATGTCATAAGTCTCTGGGCTTCACTAATTCCATGACTGCAGGCTTCTTTGTGATTTTGATTTTGCAATTGAAACTGATTGGCTGGCAGACAAAGGGACAGAAACAGCTGCAGCTGGTATTATTGATTATTTCCTCAATTTAAAGGAAGCAAATGAGGAGGCTAACAACATTGAAGGACAAAGGCAAAGTTGTTGCTCTAGAGCTCTGGCAAAGCCAGCACTCTCCCCTGCCACATGAGCAGAACTAATTCACAAAATGCAGCTATTATCCTTTTAATACCACAGATTGTTGTAGAAGTGATTGGAACCTGCCTGTTATGATAGTGAATTTTTAATCTCATTATTATTTAGTAAAAACTGAAATCTCTAATATAGAAAGACACAATCTAATATAAACATCCTGGAAACTGCTTTTGGGCTATGATCAGTAACACAAATGACTTTCTAGAAATATACTGAGATTTTAATAGCTAATGCCTACCCTGAGAAGTCCTGCCCTCTGAATGAGTATTGTGACTTCCTAAAGAAAACAAAAAATAACTCTCTAAATCCAGAAGATACATCAGTGATCCATGGTGAAAAAAAAAATCATCTAATTAGAGCAGAAAATGTGTAAATGTAGAAAAATGATACAAATTTTGTTTGCTCCTCTTCTCTGCCCTTGTCAATGCATTGACTTGACATTTGCTATCTTATGATGGCTTCAACTTAAGAAAGTAAAGCAGAATTGAGAGAGTCTATCTCCATTAAAGAAATCACAGCATCACAGAATAACTGAGTTAGAAGGACCCAGTGAATCCAGCTCCTAGCCCTCAGGAGTACAGGATATCCCGAAGAGTCACACAACCTGTCCAAGAGTATTGCCCAAACGCTTCTTGGACTCTGTCAGGTTTGGTGCAGCGACCACTTCTCTGGGGAGCCTCTTCCAGTGCCCAAACACCTGGATGAAGAACCTTTTTCTGATATCCAGCCTAAACCTCCCCTGACACAACTCTAATCCATTCCCTTGGGCCCTGTCACTGGTCACCACAGTGAAGAAATCAGGGCCTGCCCCTCCTCTTCCCTTCATGAGGAAGTTGTAACTGCAGGGGGGGTCTCCCCTCAGTCTCCTCCAGGCCGAAAAGACCAAGGGGCCTCAGCCCCACCTCATGAGGCTTCCCCTTCACACCCTTCCCCGCCTTCACTGCCTTCCTTTGAACACTCTCTAACAGTTTAATCTCTTTTTTACACTGTGGCACCCAAAACTGCCCCCAGCACTTGAGGTGAGGCTGCCCCAGTGCAGAGCAGAGCAGGACAATCCCCTCCCTTGCCTGGCTGGCCATGCTGTGCCTGATGCCCCCAGGACAGGGTTGGCCCTCCTGGCTGCCAGGGCACTGCTGGCTCATGCGCAACTCACCACTGACCAAGACTCCCAGATCCCCTTCCACAGCGCTGCTTTCCAGCCTCTCATTCCCAGTCTCTCTGCACACCAAGGGCTGCCACAAGACAGGTGCAAAATCCAGCACTTTCCCTTGCCGAACTTTATAAGGCTGGTGATTGCCAAGCCCTGTAATTGCTGAGATCTCTCAGCAGGGCCTCTCTGCCTCTCGGGTCATCCTAGTTTTGTATTGTCTGTGAACTTGCTACATCAAAGTCATTTATATAGATATTGAAAAGCTCAGAGCCTAAAATGGAGCACTTATGGATGCATGGTATAAAGAGCAGCTTGGATATACACTCTATGTGTAAAATTAGATTTGTCCTCACACAGCTTCTGGATGGTGAGGTACTGGATGGAGGCTTCTCAGCCTATGGACCTGTACTTCAGCAACCAGGCACTCACTGTTAAGATGCAGTTTTTGAGCAACAGCAACAGGAGGAATTTGATGCTGCCTTGCAACCAACACTTTTACAACAGATCTTAAAAATTGCCACTACAGATGTCTTTAAAGAACCACACACAAAAAAAAAACCTCAACAAAGCCGACTTGCAGGAACCCCTATGTCACTCATTCTCACAGCCTTACTGCAACAAATCCTCCCTCCTTTCCCTGAGCAGACTATTCTAATTTCTTGCTCTCCTTACCATTACAAAGATTTTCTAGTCTAGCTGAATTTCTTGACAGAATTTTAGCCCCTTACTCGTTGTTCTGTTCTCTGTGTACATCCAAAACAGATGATCCCCTTCTGCTTTAAGGAGCTGGAAGCCATCCTCATGTTCTCAGCCTTTCTAAACTGAGCAAGGATCTGTTAAAGAAATGTGCACTAGGGTCTGAGACTATGTTTAAGGGATCATAAGGACTGGATCTGTACACTACTAGATCATCTGAGAATAAATACAACCTGTACATGTAGATCTCAACCCTTCTGTTGAGAACCCACAGTATGAGTCCTCTTATTATACCCATAGATCAACGGTGTTCTCTGCATTTTGTCTTACCCTCTTGCCTTCCAGTCAAAGTGTTCTGTAATGCTAAACTAAACAAGGTCAGGTTTTCTGGCCCTGGGGCTAACTGGCACAGAATGCCTTCCTCCCATACAGTTAAATCTCTCTTCTCAGATAACAGTACAGCTCTGTCAGTACTGCCCGTTGGGAACAGACCCTGGCCTGTACCCAGATATTAACATGGAAAGTTAGTTTCCATCAGACAGTAGTCTTGGACATCAGGCATGTGTCAGGACTTCATGCTTTTCCCTGTTTAATTTACAGCCATAAATGTAGCCAAGGATGTTGACTCTGTCATGTTAGAGGAGAAGTTTATGGCCACTAACACTCTAACACTAACACTAACATATGACAGTCACTTCCTGAGGTGAACTAGCACCTTAGACAAAGCCTCCAGAAAAGTCCTTATGCCACTTCCAGGCTGATCGTTTTACTTTGTAAATACTGTAACACCAGGCTATTTACATCTCCCCACTTCCTAGGTATCACTTTTAGGGTAGCTTAAGTTGAAATCTATACGGGTCTATAGCCATGCAAAGTCCCCTTGTTAGATACAAGAAAGAGAGAACATGAGAGAACATGAACCCTTTGTTCAGATACTAAGAAGTCTTCATAAACCACGGCAGAGGAGCTGTGAAATTACCTCATGAAATTCATCAGGGCAAAGTACATAGTCCTGCACTTGAGAAGGAACAACCCCAGGCACCAGTACGTGTGGGGCCCACCCAGCTGAAAGTAGCTTGTCAGAAAAGCACCTGGGAGTCCTGATGGACTCCACGTTAAATATGAGCCAGGAACGTGGGCTTGCAGCAAAGACAGCCAGTGGTATCCTGGACTCCATCAGGCATAATAACCAGCAGATGCAGAGGGGTGATCCTTCCCCCGTACTCAGCACTGGGGAGGTTGTGCCTGGAGTGCTGGGTCCAGTTCTGGGCTCCTCAGTGCAAGAAAGTCACACACTGGAGAGGATCCAGTGCAGGGCCATCCAGGTGATTAAGCTACTGGAACATCTCTCCTATGAGGAAAGGCTGAGATAGAGCTGAGACTCTCTCGCCTGGGAAGAGATGGCACCAGTTAATGCCAGTTAATGCAGAGGTGCTTGTTAATGTGTACAAATACTTGAAAGGAGGGTGCAAAGAAGGTTGAGCCAGGCTCTTTCCATACACTGGATACGTGTCTTTGTGCAAATTTCATTTTACAATGCACAAAACTAATCATACTGTCAAATGGTGCATCCAGGAAAGACTAATTATTTAGCTACTATGAATAGACCCATTTGCCATTTGTTTTTTTTTTCTCACATTGGGGGAATGGTTTAAGAAATATATTAAAAACTTGAGAATGCAAACCTTTTTTTCTTTCAAGTAGAAAAACTCTCTAAGCCATATCACAAAGCCCAGTTTTGAATATAGTATCCCTTCCCTGTCTCTAGACAGTTCATATTGTGACAGTACTTTGCTTTTCTATTTCATTTCACAGTGTTTCAGAATCTTTATACCACTGTAAAAAAGCTGTGTAATTTCCATAATAAAAAAAATTGTTATAATTACCAGAAAATATTAAGAAAGCATAAGACACCTGGGGAATTTCTGATTCAGATTTCGTACTTTGTTTGTAATCACAAGAGATACTTTTTGTTCTTAGGAAAAATAATCAAAGGAAAGCCACTGACTGGAAAAGAGCGCATACCTGCTGATCAGTAATCAGGAAAGGAAATAAAGCACTAAACTCACCCCAGTAAAAAAACAGTGGATGTTAGGTAGCTGAGTCCTAGTGCTTCCTTCTAATGCCTCTGAATTGGCAGCATGCTCTAACTGGAAAGGGAAGCAGGATGTGTGTTCAAAATCTTCTATACTGTCCCATTAAGAAAGCCAAACAGAATTACCAAAATTGACAACTCAGTCATTGTATTAATGGACAGATCCAAGATAATAAAAATCAGCATGCCTGACAAAAGTTTTAGTATTAGCCTGCTTAGTTTATCTGAGTTCTGTCAATCTCCAGAGTTTAAATATCAAACCTGAAGCCAGCACAAAGCTGAGACTACTTATGCTCTCTTAATCTGTGGGTTTATATAATCACAAAGGAATCATGTACCTCGGCTAAATTTAGTCAGATACCAAGACAAGTTCTACTAAATTTGTTGTGGAGAAAACAGTGCTCTCAAAGACAGTGTGGTCCAAAATCCTTGAGAAAATTTGCGAAGATTCATGAGGTTTGTGCCATTAAAGTAGCAAGGGATATGCTATGATAGCACAGAATGACCAGGCAAATTGAAGGAAAAGGCAGAGTGATTGTTGCAAAGATGCAATCAGACGGAGAACTTCAAAGAGACATCAAGGGATACCCATCAGCAATTGAGAGCCTGGTTATTGCAGCATCCACTCCTCAAGTGGGAAAGTTTCATATTCAAAGAGTAGAAAGATTTTTATAAATCCTAATGTTAAGCAGCCACAGTAACAATTATGTCCATGCATTTCTGTTTATGTAAGAACATACTGTGTTCATGCAAACTTGCATATGGCCGGAACCATCCCTCTGAAACACAGGAAACAAACCAGGTTTAATGAAAATGACTTTTGATCATCTGCCAAGAAATGGTCTGAGATATGTTTTTTAAAAATGCTACAAAACTCTGTCTATCACGCCATCCTGTGCAGGAATCTGTTACTCTGATCAGTAAATTGAAAGGCAAACAAGTCATATTTACCCCGTAAGTTCTCAAAAGTGTGTGTATAACCTCTTTGAAAGCATTGGTAATGGTGCAATAGGACACACCACAGATGATTATTTCCCAGCTCATACAGGGACTAAAGGAGAGGCCAGAAGATCTATAGGTTTACTATGACCAGCTGACTATGTGTTCTGCTCTATGGCATCTGGGGGTACTGGGAGAGTCCAATCCAGCACTGACACATATCCTCAGCCTTCACAGACATCTTGCCTTTTTGTACTCTTCTAAAAAGTAAGGTCCATAACAAGATAAAACTGAATGACTGAAGTATTTATTTAGACTGTAATTCTGGTTTAGCACCTACTTCATGCAACAGCAAAATCTCCACTGCTTAAACTGGGACAGAATGGGATATGTGTATGTGTGAGCATCTTTGTCTAATGCTGCTTTCACCTCTCCTGGAAAGACCTAATCTATTTGTGCATACTTAAAGAGGTATTTATTAATTTTTAGCTTCCTGTAGATAATTTGACTTCTCTGTGCAGCCATAAAATTTTATGACAGTAAACATGAGAGATGTGCCTAAATTGCACAGAAATGTTTCTAGACTGCTTGTTTTATTTTTTTTATATAGTGTCAGTCCCATTAAATTTACATTGGTGCTAATTTTACAAAATCTTGGTGTCAAAACTATAAAGGTGTCAAATATGCTGAGTCAATTAATTTTAGTGATGGCTCTGAATGACTGTGCACTGCACTTTTCAGTCTGAAATGTACATATGTGGAAACACTACAGCAAATGCTGCCATGCTTATCCAACTCTAATGATGACAGTAAGGGATCATTAAAATGGGATTTTAATTGTTCAAGTTTCAACATGCCTGTCAGAGCACAACTCCTTAAAAAATAGTTTATTTCTTAAGATTGTGAAAAATTTACTGTGAGTAAAAGAGAAATACATATTTATTAAGTATTATACTTTATTATAAAAATAGCTGAATATTATATTGCTGAGGGTAGATTTATCAATCAGTTTCTAGACCTTCCCAATGTAAAAGCAGAGTACTCTTCTCATGAGATTTACAGAAGAAGCTACAAACTCTTCCAGAATTAGCACAGCACAGATTTCTACAGACTGGAGAGAAGATGAAGATTATGAAGAACAGATACACAACACAATAGTGTATCTTTTCATGAAAAGAAAATATTTCTGCAGTCATACTTTGTGCCTACTTAGATGAACTTTCCCTGCCTGGAAGTCTTTAGCTGAAAGAAACAACATATGGCTTAAAAGTTTGAGCAATTCAAACCACGTTTTCCTTACACTGAAGTGACTTAAAGCAAGATGTTTCTTCTTGCTGCTTGTGTTAGGGGTTAGTATGACTTTCAATCCCCTCTGCCTGAGACAGCCAAAGAATGGTAAGCAGGTCAACAGCTTAAACTCTCCCAAATCCTATGGAACTCAAAACACTTCCAAGTGAGCCCTATTGGTTTGTTTAAATTCAACATTACAAAACTAGCATGGTAGAAATACCACACATCTCACTTCTTCAATGCTAGAGTGCTATTTTTCTGCATATTTTCTGTGCAAGTATTTTCTCCTTTGCCTGCCTTCTCTTTCTGCTTTCCTTCATGTTTTGGTGATAGTACTAAACTTGAATTAAGCGATGTTTTAGTTATTAAAACATAAGGCAATGGTTTTTACTTTGACTACAGACATGATTATTGTATTTTTCTTTGTCTGAAAAAAATAATTTTATTCATCACAGTTCACAAAGCAGAACCTTGTTTGGTGTAGTAATAACCTAGGACTACAGGTTATATGATGAATGGCTAATTTTGAAGCCTCAACAAAAAAGTTCAGTAATCGCATATGTAAATTTTATCTTTTTTTAAAATCAAAATACATGCCCAAAGCAGAAATTCTGAAATTCTGATTATACCACAGTGAAGAGAGTTTTTCCATGTCACTGGCACAGTATTGTCTCAGAAAAATGATTAAATATTCCCAAATCTTATTTTCCTACCTTTTAATCTGTTTGCTTGTCCTCATTCATTTTGCATTCATCTCTGGCTTGCATCTGTTTACATATTAGTCTATTATTCATCTACAATGTAAATGGTGCAGCAGCCACTGCAAACTTTTCATACAGTATTTGTAGCTTCTGCTTTCAACTTGCTGAGTTCTTTTAAACTTATATAAGCAATCAAGCCAAGAAAGAGTATGAGAATAAAAAATAAGTGGAGCTTGAACCCCAAGCTTTTTCAGTTTAGGCAAGGTTATTGCTAATGTCAAGGAAAAGTAATGTTCAAAACTGTTAGCCAGAAAGTTTTAGGCTCAAAAGATTGAGAAATGTCTGGGATCCAAGACATAGAAATCATAACAGATTTCTGATGTCAAGGCATATAAAAAAACCTTACAGGCTATCTGGCTTTTCTCTATAAAGGCAATAAATCAGAGATCCTCCAAGCAAGACAACACATTTTTTGAGCATCACCTTATAGATACTCTCCTTTTTTACCTGCAATCTTTTATGTAAAAAGCTAATTTTAGGGATATTTTTGTAAATATCACTAAGCTCTCAAGAGATGTCTCAGCCTCTCCACTGTAAGTCTTTTTCATATGAACATCAGCATAATTTTGTCTGACTTTCTCTATCATCATCAGTTCTCATCTTAGCTTTTCCTCCAATACACAGCTTCCTAACTGGGCTGATATATTGTTTTATAATGTAAGAAAATGGAAACATTGAAAGACAACTAAAAGAAGACAAAATCAAAATAAATTTAAAAAGCATCAGCTTCCTTATGAAATAAATCTATGAAATAAACTTTTGAATCTACAGCAGAAAATGCTACCAGAGGAGTAAGAAGAATTCTGAAATAAATTTAAATAAGTAAGATAAATAGAAATATTAATTGAGCTATGATTACAGTTTCAGGGGAATACACTTTGTACTCAAGACATATAAGGCAACTATAATTTGCCTGATGGAAGTAAACCTCTTTCAGGTACTGACACTTACTTTGTGGGAATTCTTGCCATTTCTGTTATGCAGCCAGCATAGGTATTCACAGAAAGAATAACTAGATCAAGGAGTAAGCAACATAGTTTGATTATATAGCAGTTACTCTTCTGCTTTTCATCTAAAAAAAATCACTATTGTGCTAAAATGCTCTTAGAAGAAAAATTTTTTGAGCTGAGTGTGTATATATTTATTCACCTGAACACCCTATTGCATAAGCCACTTCTCTAGTCTTAGAAAGTATTAAAGGAAAAATAAAACTTGCTAATTCTCTGAGAAAATGACCACATTTAATTGACGCATCATACACACAAACCTTACAAAGGATGAGACCTCATACTTGAGAAAGAGTATCAAATGCTCTTCTTCAAGAGCAACATAAAAAATAAGGAAAGAAAGAAAATAAAAATAAATATTGTGTGGAACAGTATTGTACTAACAACAGCTGTAAAATAACTAGACAGAAAAATATGACAAATTGCAATGGATTATTGGATATCTGTAATTTATGCATTTCCACACACATTTCCATTCAAGTCCTAGTGAGGTAAATCTACATTCTTCAGTTCAGAGTAGGCAAGAAACTAAATACATTTTGTTTATTTCAGTCAATGACCTGCCTGCAGGCTGACATAATTTTCCTTCACTATTACTAGTCTCTTGTGGACACAAATTTTGACTTCATCTTCTAAGAAATTTTATTCCTGCAAATTATTGAGCAAGATTTGGACATTAAGCTAAATAAAGCTTCTATGCCAAAACAATTGTAAGAAATGGTTCTTATGCTGCAGTGGTCTCTAGACTGTGTTAGAGAAGAGAGAATTCAGGCTATGTGCTGATCACAGTACAGGTTATTGTCTGCTATGTCTGATTGCATTTGAGGAGCTGGATTCTGTACTTATAGGACCAAGATTCAAAACTGCAGCATCCAAGATTTCTGTAAGGTGTTGGTTATTTTTACAAAATAGGTAGAGACCTAACAAGCTTTAATCCTAGGCAATGTAAGCCAGGCTTTCACCAAAACTCCAAACACACTGACATCTTAAAGCGTGAAATAAACTTTTAAGAAATAACTTATGACTATTAAAACTTACATCACTAACAGAATGGAGGAAATCTACTCTCCATAAAATGTAATTGTTGACCTCAGAAGAGTGCTAATACTTAAAATATAACTACTCCTACTATGACTTCTCAAATCAATAACAATAATATTTGAATATGAAATTAGACCATCTAAATTCAATAGAAATGTCAGTGACAGTAAATTTTAAGGAGACCTCATACCCAAAGCCATGAAAGCTCTTCAATAAACAGAAGAAAAACTCTTCTGCCTCCATCCCAAGAACACCTAACATATTTCCAGCTCAGAAAACACATCCTCAGTTATTCAAGAAATCATCCGTCTGCCCCCTCAGAATGAGACTTTCTTAAAAGCACAAACATACAGCTTGGAAGAAGAGTCCTTTTATTCAGGTTTAGGTCCTGATGAGAGACGTATTTCCAAGCATTTCTTTGTGCTCAGAAAGGTTAAAAATATTCTTTCATGTTTCAGGGCTTTTTTTGTTGTTTTGTTCCTCCCACCCCCTCCACTTTTTATTTTTTTTTAATAAAATGAAAGATATTCTTACTGTGTCACATGATTCCATGATTTGGGGACTGAAGAAAAACACCAAATGTCTTGAGAGCTGGCAGCTCTGAGAGTGTTACAAAACAAGCCACTGAGCCAACTAGACTGAGAGATGTTGGCCTCGCACAGTTGCTATAGTGTAACGATAAATGTTTAAGTTAAATTCCTATAGCACTGGGAAGCTGCCTCTGACTTTATGTTTATGTAGAAACTCGATTAGGATAATAGCACATGCCACTGTGTGCAGAACTCTCATGAGAAAACACTCCCTGGTTCCCCCAAGGCGGGCACGGCGCAGCTCTGGCTCCGCTGGTACCCAGCCCTCCGCAGCAGCCAGCAGCAGCTCCGGGCAGCAGCGAGGTGACGGCAGAAGGCAAGAGTTATTCTCAGCAGTGTGGACCAACGCTGGGGCACGGAGCTGGCTCGCTGTCTCAGCAGAGCAGGCTCACACTGGGCGGGGTGGAGCAGCTCTCTTCCCATCTAAATGATGAATTGCACAGAGACCACGCAACCGTGCGGCGAGTTACACTTGGTCTTGTTTCATATATATGATATGGAATAATTCCTTCAAATTCAAATTGCAAATCCCTTTCCCCACCAACTTTGTTTCTTCTGCAGAGGAAGGGGCAGGAAAATGAAATAACAGAGAAAATGGATGAAATAAAGCTTATTATATTTCACTTCCTGAGCTTGCTAACTTCTCTTTGTTACTGACTGAACAATTGTACTGAAATAAGTAAAACTACTCACACCAATTAACAGAAGAGAATTTGGGCAATTCTCTCATTTATTTGATCTAAAAGATTGCTCTGCTGTGCAAATGTGCTCTCAATGCATGTTAGCAAAGCTAAAACCTACATAAATGTCAGCTAAAAGAAATGCAAATTTTACCTGTGTTGGGTCCAAATCCAAAATAAGAAGAGACTGAAAACCTAGTACTCAACTTATAATGCCAATATGTAGGCAAGAATATTTCCAGTCTTTTTGGAACAAAAATTTTAAATATCAAAATTTTCTTAAAAGTCTTCCAAAATGTGTTCTAAACAAATGGAAACATTTTGCTTTAATAACGTTGAAACTTTTTAGTTTGATTCTGGCAAATCTATTGCAACATATAAATAATAAATATAACCAATTGTATGTTTAGGGCTTTTTAAAACTGCATTATATATAAATTCCATTAATAGATTTCAACAGTATTAAAATACTGTAAGAGAATAAAAATTATTAAATTGATTTTTAAAATTGAAAATCTTAAATAATTTTGATAATGCATATTTAAATGAATTTTCAGGTTTTATGGCAATAATGGATCTCTAACTACAAACCTTACTTAAAATTTAAATTAGATTAACTAATTTATGAGGTCTTACACCTGAGAAACTGATACAAACAGTTATGAGAACATTTAATATTTGTGCAAATCCAGTGAACATAAATTGAAAATAATACAACATGGGAGTGTTCTTAAAGTTATGGACACACCCAACTGTTTAACCCAACAATGGGTTACATAGGGTTGAAACTGGTTTGAAATTGAAAAGATACCACACTGGCTTTTATTTTAAGAAATATAAGTGGTTGGAAAAAATAATTTTAAAAGTACCTTAAGAACTTAGAAAACAACGTCTCAGAGTAATTATCTAAAACAAAATATGTACACAACTTCAGGGAACAAAACCTGTTGAAGTAGGGGGAGTGGAGAGGGAGCAGGTGAGCAAAAGCAAGTACACCTTCATTTCAGTTCCTTTTAGGCATTTAACCTTGAATGACAGGTAACAGTTATTCCAGGTTATCTCTCCAACAAATGGAGAGAAATAGGTAATCCCAGATGGTGACTCTGTATGAGTCTCAAAGTGCTTAAATACTTAGGAGTTCTCACTTCCCAAGCTTCCCCTAAGTGATCCTGAAATCACAACACAGACATAGGAAACTCATCACACCCTAGAAGAAAATATGGAATCAGTAAAAGGTACCACTCATCACACCTTAATTCAACTTTTATACAAATACAAAACAGGTAAGAAATGAGAACACAACTCCTGGCATTAATTATAAGAGGATTTATGAAGAAACCACAGCTGAGGGGCACATCGACTTTGAAAGCTGGTCATGAAGTAGCACATTTCCAGTCCAAAATGAATTTTTACTGATCTACCTTTTCAACAAAATCCCTCATCCCCTTGCATGCTGTAATTGACAGCAGTGACAGAAACATCTATGGGATAGTAAATGTTTCACATTAATCTAGCAAAAGAACAGAAAAATATGAGCAATAGAGAGACTGACTTTAGTAAAGACAGGAAATGGTTGGAGACTGAGTGTGACAGGCCACTGAATGACAGGTACAAAGCTCTAATGGAAATAAGATGTGTAATAAGGAAGGTTTTCAAAGCAGTTAAATGATTGCCCATTAGCACCCATCCTGCTGTGACAAAACTGTCTAATATTCAATGGTGTGGTCATTGGTAATGCCAAACAAGTCTCGACAGGTTGCTTTGCAGTAAGTATCAATTCCTAGCAAACAGGTTTTTTGCTTAAGAAAAGACAGACAAGGCGAACATACTTGATGTTCATAGCATCAAGGAACAGTGGGATATCAAATAGAGAAAATGTTTGTTGATTCATGATTCAAAGGCAAAATTGAAACTATGCAGATGGAGGTCACTGGGAATTGTTCTAATTAGCAAAGTGCAACAAGATAGATCATCTGTTTCTGCTTCCTCTCCCGAGTGTCCAAATATAACTCATCAAGAACAGCTGCCAGAAAATAAATAAATAAACTATGTGAGATAGAAGTGTCATAAAACTAGCAAGTGTCAGCCACAGCTTCTTTAGGATCTGGAGCTGCACTTTGTGCTGAATTTCTGCCAAAGCAACAGTCATCAACATACCTCTGTTTTAATATAGATGCTTATTGGAAGTGCATTTCTACAATCTTATTCTAGCTCTTGTTAAATTAATCATCAAATCTACACAGATAAATAATCTCATTTAGCATTTAGAGATTTATGAAAGCAACATACCCCTCCAAGGAATTGTGATACACCTACAATAGCAACTCCACCATTGCCTTATTCTTTACCTGACGTTCATACTACTTGAAACAAAAAATACTTATTAAAAGCACTTTAATTTAATGTGCTATAAATTATGCTTCCACAGAAACTATTCTCTACTACCTTTATGATGCTATCCTAATTCAAGACATTTCATATTGTGTATGTCACCGTTATGAACGCGTTGATTTTGAAACTTCACATAACACAGAAACATGGTTTATTATGCTAGAGAGAAGAAAAAAAAAGAAAGTCTAGAGTTTACTTAGGGAAAAAATGCTAAATAAATAATTCATACTTGGATGAACTGAATTCTAGTCTTTTAGAAGGTGCCAACAGATGGTTTACATTTATAGAAAGTGCATTTGCTGACTTTTAAAACAGAAATTAAAATTCATAAACTATATCATTAGTTCCCTTTTGAAGCACCATTATATTTATGGTGAAGATTTGAATTTTCCCAGGTGAAGAGTCTTTAATCATAACTTTGCTACGGAAAAAGTGTAACATGTTAGTTTTTAGCTACTGTTTCATGTCAGTAGGTTCAAGGTTAAACTAATCTAATGATCAGTCAAAGGGCAAACAGAAACATGGAATCTGAACTAGGCTGATGTTTTCATTGTAGCCGACTACAAATTTCAAACCAGTTTTAGAATTTTCCAATTCCTTAAATGAAGGGCACCGTATTGTCAGTCCTCATGTTGATAGGGGCTCATAAAATCTGACTTCAGTTTATAATATCCTGCTTACACTTAACACCATATCCACCACAAAAAGTAGTGAGCTTGCAGATCATGTAAGAGGGGGCATGGAGTTCTTGGTTAATTTTAGTAATTCCATAGCATAAGCACCACCAATATAACAGCCTGGTATTATTGAAACACTTAATTTTTGTTAGACAAAAAGCTAGCACCTAGCAGGGTTATGATTAAGGCTTACTTTATACCTATAAAGTATACAGTGATTAGCTTTCATTAAGTATTTTCATACATCTTCCTTTTTCCAGAGCTGATTTATGGTTTAATATCTTTTTTTTTTAATGAAGGAAAGCAACACTAAGAGGTATGGAAGAAGCCCACTAGATAGGAGGGGGTTTCTTCCTTACTGTTGCAGGGTCAGGTGTAGGACAAAGGAACCATATTCTTCAGTAGGAGGCTGTTCAATTTTAAAACAACTGAATAAATTAGTTGTTTCAAAAGAAAGATTACAAAGAAAGAAGTATTAAAAAAAAGGTAGTCTGCATATGTAGTCCACAACTCAAATGCCTTTATACTTCTGGTAACTTTATACATCAAACCATGGTGATACACCAGAATAGCCAACTAGGAGATGTGGGTAGGTATGAAAAGGCATCCCACAGTTACATACCCAAGCAAAGTATCTAAAGGAGGAGGTAGATGGGTGTCCCTAGAAACCTTTTCCTAAAAGTAATTATCAGCAGGAGGCAATAAGCGCTGCACAGCGGACTAACACCAGTACCTAACTTAGGCAGTGGAAATGCTCACTTATTCCTAGAAACCATCTCCAAAGATATCTGCAGTCTAATGTTTTGCACAACACTTAGTCATCTCTTAATTCTACCCTCAGGTGAACAAAGTTCAGTATTCTTTATACTGCAGTTTTGCAAGAAGATTAATTGCGGTTACTTCTCACCTGAATTACCATGGCCACAAAACACCATTCAAAGCCTGTGTAGGCACTATACCAATAGGAATAAATGCTCATTCTGGTCATTTCCTCAGGTGGTCAGACTGTTTTTCTGTTTCATGAATACATACCTTGTTCATAGAGAAAGCTCTAATGTGCAGGTGGTTCATTATTCCATGGTCCTTCTCACTGGTACTCCTGGCCTACCCAACCTAATGAAAGCACTTCTCAGAGAATGTGTAAACTGGAAGTTCTTGAAACTCTTAACTAAAGCAGATTAATGTTTTAAGTCATTTTCACATAACAGAGCACGCTCTGTCACTTAAACAACTAGGTAGATTCTCACTCAAATGCCCACAGTTATGAATCAATCCCTAAATGTTTCTCATTTTCTCCACAGCACAAAGGTGAAGCTAGCGCCAACAAGGATAAATAATAAGAACAAGGAAACCCAAACAAAACCCCCAAAACAAAATAAAAAACCCCAAACCAAACCAACAACTGAGCAAGCAAACAAAACACTAAGAACCTGAAATTTATTATTTTGAAGACTTTAGATTTCTCCAGTCAGCACAAGATCTATCAAAAACTCACATCCCTATAGATATTTATAGCTTTTTCCTACACTGTATTGCTGGCAAACTGGGGTAACCTGTATATTGATCTAAAATCACAAATAGCAAAAATCTAAACATTTTATCTAGTCACTTCACTACACACTTGATACTGAAACAAGGACAGTAGAAAAGCCAAAGTGATTGCTATTAAGGCAAGTTTCTTGCTGATACGCAACAAAAAAAATTAAATTCCTGAAAAAATTCTTTACCAAACTGGAAGACTACTGGGATGCAAAAATTAGGAAAGAATCTCTCTAAATGGGTGGTGAATGGATAAAAGAATCAGGTCCTCTTTGGGGGAGAAGGGGGCTTGTCTTCCAAATTTCCTGAAATTTATCTTCTACACATTCTTCAGTGCTCCCTCCTCACCTCTCCTCCTGTTCCCAATAAGATATCCCATCATATTAAATCACATAGAAAATGTAGTCTGGAGATGAAAAGGAAGAGAGATTCCTGAGCAGCTCTCCAAGAAATACAAGGAAATGTCACCACCTCTAGATCACTGAATGTTATGTATGTGGAAGAAATGAAACAAGACTCAAGGCTACAATTCTGTGAATTATTTAAGACTTTTTGGATATACAGAGAATCATTCTGTTTCGTGCAGAACTTGAAGCAGTTAATTCAGACTGATATGGAGGTACAGTATGCAATAGAAACTAAAGAGGTAAATATATCAGCAGTGTCTTATAAATAAATTTGAACGGGAAGGGTGATCAGTGTTTTGTGACAGAAGTTTTTCATCTGAGAGTATGAAACATGACTGATTCGGTTAAAGAGCAACCTGAATTTTGCTAGTTCTTATAATCATCCCGTATTTACCTTCAGTAAAAAGCCCCAGGAGTGCACGGGGCTATGTAAAATCCATGCATTGCACTTTGGTTTCGATAGAGTCCTTCACTCTCAATCCTTCCACGCATTAGTCAAACAAACACATTTTCCCCAGCTTTCATTTTATTCTGGAGAATGAATACAGTTTTTATATCCTGAGAATTAAGGGTCTATCATTTAATCAATAATAATAGACAAAAATTATCATTGCTTTTACTTTAAATTGCTAAGATGTGAAAGTAAGCTACTTTCTATGACCAGCTTAGAGACTGGTGAAAGCACAGCCAGTAGGAAAAGAGTTTTCTTAAGACTTGTTTTGCTACTTAAAGCCAAAGGCAATGTGTTCAATTACTGGAAATAGTTATTTCCAGTATATTTTATAGCTACTGCTATTGCATATGTTTTATGCACGTCAGTCTTTGTAAACTAATAAAAATGAGATGCTATCATGAAAATGAGAATGAGCTGTGGCCCTTGATAGAAAATAATGGAGAGGTTTGCAGTTCAAAAACTTGGATACAAAAGTTAATTCACAAGACCTTCAGAAAACCAGAATTTTTAGTTTTAGTTTATAAGTATCTTCCAGGACTAAAATCATACAAAACTAGCAGTATATATGGTACTGTTTCAGTTATCAGTTCATTTTAGGTGGTTCTCAAGTATGTGTTTTGCACAGGAAGAGTACTTTCCACTTGTCCTTCCTCTCAGACACACTGCTCTGAAAACATCTGGAAAGCTAAGTCAGATGTGGAAAGAATTTACATTGGGGCACACCTTAAGTATCAGGCTACCATGCGCAGGCTGTTCTGTACATAAGTGACTTAGCTGGATTGCTTTCATGGTGACATAAGCTGTTTTTCTTCTATTCAGGTCAGAATGTGAATGCTTCCAAAGCTCTGGAGTATTTCACTGGGTTAGATTCAGGTCCATTATTAATATCTAATTTCCTGACTGATATTAGGAGCCTCATTAATAGTCTGAAATTTGACCATTAATATCACATGTTAGTTGTTAAAGAACTGGAAGTTTCTAAACCTTAAGATATTCTTATTCCTTAAGATACAAGATGTGTAGTTATATATCTGGCCTCTAAGTTTCCTGGGACTCAGAAAAAAATAGGTAAACTAAAGAAAACAGCCCATTCATTGTTTGCTTCAACAGAGGCTTATTGAAAAGAAGAGATAATAGTTTGATTACGTTTCCTGAAAAACACCTGTAAATCACTGTGTTGGAAATCTGCCTGTTGCTAAAAAGGTTATGAATAGCATAAATAATTTCATGTAGGATCTGCCTTATATAGGTGCTTATTATGTTTTACACTTTTTTACTTAATAAGAGGACAAAAGAATGAATGCTGTAAAATGATTCAATTTACTAGCACTTAAATGCAACGTCTTTCCCTCCCTAGTTTCCCCTACTCCAAACATTTGAGGGATTTCTGCCTCTTGAATAAATGAGCATAGCCTTTCAGATGCAGACAAACAAACTTCCAAATATTTTATTTGCCTGCTATTAATCATATTCAAAAATGTGTCTCCTCTGAAAAAATAAATAGTCACTTATGTAATATTATTTCTACTTGAACTCATTTGGAATGTAGAATGCTTCACAAGTACATATGTTTTTAAATATTTCACATGCTATTTAGCACAAGTTATATATTGACACTGCTGTACTTATACTGACAAGAGTAAGAAACTCAAACATCCACCTTCACAAAATGCTTTTCTCATTATCACAATTGGGCTTAAAACACCTTTCTTTTCCCAAATCATATTGGCATTGCTATATCTATATATCCATACCTGTAAGAACAAAAAGCACAGTGCCTTTGACTAGATATACCATGGAGATACTTGTCTTTTTTTATTACAAAAAGAAAAATCTTTACAAAGGATCACAGAGATTCCCTGCTTTTGGAAGCAGAAGATAATCTCTTGATCTTTCTGCAGGAGAAACATATCTTTAAATGCAGAGCCATCAAGTTCTCTGAGTCATTACCAAGGGGCCCTGCAGCATATTGTTCCTCGGAAGAGTGAAGGCATGCGCTCATGTTCCACCTCGGTCTGACTACCCCAGCTACTGCTGCTTCGGTCCCCACCTGCTCCTTGTGGCCTGCCTTCAGTGTAGGGGCTGGTACAAACAGCTGTGAGGGCAGAAATTTCTGGGACAGCTGCTGAAAAAGTCTGCATCTGCCATGGCCTGTCAACCAAGTCTCTCACCTGGTTTGCATCATATTGACTCCCACACACAGAAACAATTCAGAACGATTTTAGCATCTGGAGGCTTTATTGGCATTCCTGTCAGAGCACGGTCACACAAATGTAAATGAAATATTGACACGTTAAGGAAACTATTAGACAGTAGGAAGAGGGATTACAACAGAAAAGCCCTTCATGTTTACCTTATGCTCCTTTTAGATTGTCCTGTCACAGCTGCATTGGTGAGTCAGCTGTTGGGACATCTTTTTTTTTTTTCCTCAACTACACTTAGCAAATATTTCTGAAGGCAATATTTCTGTGAATAATTAACTTCAGTTATTCATGACCATGACTGAGTCTAAATAACAGACATGACTACAATATGCTTCAAATGCCTACCTCAGAGCACAAAAGGAACCATGCCCTGGTTAGGTACACAGCTATGGCACAGCTACTGCTGAAAGGTAAACTGGTGATTAGTTCTGAACATCAGAACTAATTTCTATGTCAAGATTTGCAAGACCTAGACAACTGTGCAATTTAAGAAGTCCATTTGCCTTCTTTAATTTCCACTTTTACTTTTGTTTGGGGTCTTTATCTACCCAGGTCTTACTCAGAATATGAAGAGCAATTAGGAAGGGACCTTTGCTTGTTCTTGAAGGCAGGTGGTAGGAAAGAACTGTAAATCACACATAACAAAGAAGTCCAGGTATTTTCTACTTGCTTTCTAAAAGAACTACCTGCCATTCCCTATAAAAATGAATGGAAATAAATGGGGTTTGGATTTATTTCTAATAATAAGGCATGTAGTGATAAGGCATACCATCAGTGCAAATTAGGAGCTATTCCTTTTATGTAGTATCTTTAGAGGCAGAAATAAATCTATTTGCTTTTTATTTCCTCAGTCATTTATTTAATATTTTGATTCATACACATTTAAGTATACATGTACAGCGAATACTCCATCTTAAAACATTAGGATCTATTTCTGTGCAAAGAGGGGATGACTTCTGAGAAACTGACAACTAATAAATTGAAGAATTTTCATAGGAGTTAAGCATTAACCTCAAATTGTATCCTAATTTTGGGTCAAATTCTCAAATGTATCTAGGTTCAAAGTTCATCACCAAACTAATTTTAAGGGGACTGTGCAGGTGTTTAATCATAAAGTAGTCAGTAATCCACAAAATTAAGAAGACTACAAAAGGCTGGACAATTCTTTAGACTAAATCCTAACCCTAAATTTAATTTAGAACGGAACAAAAGATGATTTCAAAATGTATTGAAAATCTCAAAGAAGTTTATTCTTATGTTCCTCTTAAGAAAAAATAATACAGCAGAATGTTTCCCATAATAAACAGCTGTACTCTTGTTCTACATATTATTGGAAATAAAAGTCTGTTTTAAGACTGCTTCTAAATCTTAGAAACTTTGGGTAGATCTTTCTAACAAAAAAAAGAAGGCTTGGGGTTTTTTTAAGCATTGTCTATAAGCAGTTTGCAGATATTTTATATATATATATATGTGCTGAGTTTTCTGAAGAAGCTGCATGCATTTTCAAACAGTTGTTCAGAGACCTCTTTGCAGTTACCAGCAGGATTGGCTCTTACCACTGTCATTCCCTTAACAATGTCTACTGACATTCCACTTTTGTCTTCAAACCAGATGTCATCCATTACGGAGAACATTCTCTCCACAGGTGCATTAGTGTCTCTGCATGCCAAAACAAATTCAGCAAGGAGCAGGAGATTCTAGAATGTATGGTATTTTTTCTAAATTATTTACAATTTTCACCCATCTTTCAGTGAGCTTTCTGCACCCAAAATGCCATGAGTGAGGGAAGAGGAGAAACCTCCATTTAAAGGCAGACTTTCACTTCAGAATGCATAAAGGCTTCATTATTTAAAATAAAATAAAAATGAATTTACCCTCCCTGTGGTTTTGGGACTATGTTCTGCCTGCTATTAAGACGATGGAGGAATTGGTTTAAGAAGAAACTCAGATTTGAATACCAGTGACCCAGTAAACAAATGTTGCAGAGATGTGTTTACCACTGAAGGGGAAAAATACTCTTTTGAAGAACATGCTTACATAAATCTGTGTAACTTAGTCCAAATAACATGTAATACTCAATTTGCAATATTCTGAAACATAGAGGCCTCCGTTACAATAACCAATTAAGCCTCCATTACATTAACTGAGGCTGTACTGCAAATCAGAAGTGAGTCTACTAAAGCACTCTTTTATCAGTGCCTTAACACTGGACTGTCTCCTGAACAAGCAGAGTTACAGTCATAACCACAGGAAAGGCAACAGGACTGGGACCAAAATTTTCATCTCAAATGAGATTTGCTCCTGCATGACACTGTTCATGTTTTTCACCTTGAGTCTTCCACTTACTCTGGTCTTGTCTTCTTGGGGAGGTTAGTGCAGAGTAAGCTGGGCTCTAAACTTAAACAGCAAATCCTTTGTAGGATTTTATACTAAAAATGCTATTGTATGGTATAATGTAGGAACACTTCCAATGCTGTTAAATCATACATTCAGCAATTCTTCCTGAGTAGAGGCCTATATATTCGGTGCTAATTACTGCTGACACTGCATGGATGCAGTTGCTGATGGCTGTGATATTAGTGTAAACAGAGACTGTAATTAAAAGACCATGACTCTTCCTATACAAACATTTCTTCCTGAGTATCTCATGCAGTGACGCATATCTCAAAAGCTACTCAGTATGTCAGGGAAAAATTGAAGGAACACCTCAGGTGAAAGCACACTGAATTTGAAAGTTCCTAGCTTTCAAATTACAATGGTATTTCTAACTTATGAGTTTATGGAATTTTAGAAGTAAATAATGTATTGTCTCTCTTACAAATACCTAAAGTCTACTTTTTCTATTCTTCCTTGTAATGGGTGGCAAAAATTGATAGTGCCACTTGTCTCAGGCAGTTAGAAATTATGTGTAATATCTCACACCCATGAGATTATTTTCTACAAATAAATATAATA